>JAXQQM020071890.1:0-91960 GCA_034641835.2 Pinus albicaulis
TTCTGTTCCTTGATCACACATTTGACTTACACTTAACAGGTTATGCCTTAATCCATCCACATACATGACATCATTAGCCTTCACATTTTCTTTTAGAAATACTGACCCTTTTCCTTTAATTACAGCAGGAGTATCATTTCCAAATGTAACTTTCTTTTCTTTTTCTAGAGCATTATATGTAAAAAGTTTGCTTTTGTCACCTGTCATGTGCTTTGAGCACCCACTATCAATGTACCATTTATTTTCTTCACCTTCTGCAAATAATGCTATCCCACAATTTTCAACCTGTGTTTCTTTCTTTTTCCATACTTTAGAGCTTGAGGGAACATGTTCTTTTGGCTGGACCTTGCTCCTGCATTCAGATTCTTCATGACCAAAGTTATTGCAATAAGTACATTCAACTTCATTTTGAAGAGGAGAAAAGTTGTTATAATGACCTACTCTTCCAAAATTGAAACATTTGAAAGGAAGCTTACCTTTGAACTTTCCGGTACCTAGTTGAAGTCTTCTCACAAAATTTGCCTCTTCTTCTTCTTCAGATATATAGCTGGATTCTTTGACAACTTCCTTTTCTTTTCCTTTTGCTGATGCCTTAAAAGCAGCTTCTTTGATTTGAGAAGGGCCTCCTTGCCTCATTTCAAAAGCAATCAGAATACCATGTAATTGAACAATAGTAAGAGTTTGCAGATCTTGCCTTTCTTCAATAGCTGAAACTTTAGAGTCAAATTTTGAAGTCAAGGATCTTAAGACCTTTTCCACCAGAGTAGTATTGCTTATGGTTTCACCCAAATTTCTCATCCGATTTACAATATCATCTAGACGAAGAAAGAAACTGGCAACATTTTCATCACTATGCATCTTCAAATTTTCATATTCAATTCTAAGAGTTTGGAGTTTTGCACTTTTTACCTTTGTGTCTCCTTCATAGCTTAGAATGATTTTGTCCCATATTTCTTTTGCTGAATGTAGCTGCATCACTTTAGCAAATTCTGGTTCAAACATGCTTCCTAATAAGACATTTACTGCTTTGGCATTGATTTCATACTTCTTCCTTTCTGCTGCATCAGTAGGAATACTTGCCGGATACTGATAACCTTCTTCTACGATTGCCCATACATCTGCACCAAGACTTTGCAGATATGCTTTTGTTCGTACCTTCCAGAATATCAGATTGCTTCCATTGAATAGAGGTGGCTTTATAGACATCACTCCTTCTTGACTTCCCATTACGACGGATCTCCTTCAAGCGATCAAGCTTCTGCAGAAGAACCTGCTCTGATACCAATTGTTGGGAAAAATACTGAGAGGGGGGGGTGAATCAGTATTTACTACATATTCAAAACTTTTACTTTTTCTTGCTTCTAAAACCCATACGCTACTTTCCTGAAACAGACTCGCGTATATACGCGGATACCCTTTATGAAACTCGCGTATACACAGATATCTAATTATGTCATTAGTTCTTCACTTAAATTATTCCATCATTCATTCATCAGATGTTTAACAAACAGTAAACATGTGCAGTAAGAACAGAGTAAACCATCACACAAAGCATCACATATGAACACCAGGATTTTTAGGTGGAAACCCAAGTCGGGAGAAAACCACCGCTGCAGTTGCTCAGCCTTCAATATTTTATTATAGAGAAAACATCTTACAACATATGTCCTGGCGCAGACTTGACCAGCACGCAGGCACCCACCTGCGCTCGTTTACCAGCCTCTCCTGGAAGGGAGCTACGACCCCCTGACTCGTTTACCAGCCTCTCCTGGAAGGGAGCTACGACCCCCTGCTCTCGTTTAACAGCCTCACCTGGAAGGGAGCTACAACCCCCTGACTGAAGGCTACAACCCTCAGCACCTCTTCGGACCACGTTTCATCAATTTTCACACTGGATCCAACAACTTCAATAGAACAATACTTGTAGGCCATGTTTCATCAAATTTCCAGACTGGACCCTCTTCATATATTTAAGCTCAATCATACAACCAAACTGATGCAGACAACTCAGAACAATAGAATACAGATAGCAGTAATACAGCAGAATAGATCAGTCATTTCTTACCACAGACTTCAGCAAACCCTAGTTTGCATACGCGCTTTCACTTCACTGATGTCGTGTATATACGCGCTTCCATTCACACAAAGCAGCGTACACTTCTGTACATATTACAAAACCAGTTTAATTGCGCATACGCGCTCTTCCTTCAGCGAAGCCGCGTATATACGCGCTTCCTCTTCGGCGAACTAGCGTATGGTTCTTCAGAGATTTTAGGTCATTGCATTTCTTCAGAACTGATACTTCACACAGATTTAACCCTTCTCTTCAGACAGATGTTCGCCTCTTCTTGGATCTAATCATTCCATAAACAGATCTAGCACATACAAGCACATTTCAGATCTAGATCCCCTTCTTCATCATTGGTGCATCATACATTCAAATTTATCATTCAAGTGTAACCCTTTCCATTCAGATCTACTTCAGAGAGAAGTATTCATTCAAGCTCAGATATCTGCACCATCCTTGTCATTTGCACAATGAAATTCTTCTCCTTATATAGGTTTACCCAAATTCAATACCATGAGCCAAAAAAACATTACTTCCGATGGTATTCCTGGACGGGGTCAATTAGGCGAATCATTACCCAATACAATGGGTCAATACCATGGTGGTTACCCCTGGTTTTGCATTTTAAGAGCGCTTTTGCCCATACGCGACTTGGAATGTATAATCCCGCGTGCATACGCGACTTCCATCAGACAAATCCGCGTATGCCAAGAGACATACTCTTTTCATCAAGAATTAGCACATGCTGACATTCTTTCTTCATTACCTTCTGTACATACTGTAGATACATCAGATTTCCTCCATCAAGAACATATTCTATCAAGCACAACTTCATCAGGTGGATTGCCATCAACAGTCGTATGTCTTCATCTTCATTCAGTGGGTTGCCATCAAGGACAACACTCTGCATCATAATGCCAACAGACCGTCCGATTAGATAAGGCAATGGTGGCCAACGGCCTGGATTTTTTTATTGGAGTTGTTAATACTAAGTTAGGCAGAGAAAAATGCCTTTAGTGTAAAACACAAAGGTTTAACATTTGGCCGACTTACAAAGGAAAAAAGCCCACATGCAGGAGATCGGGGGCCTTTAACGGTGGGACCTGGAGGGCGGAGGGAAATTTGACTGTGGACCGTTGGATGTCAGGAGGAGATCAACGGTGGGGATCCTCTGACGAAGTTATTAGGAAGGGCCGATGAAAGAAATATGGTGGAGACACGATGAAATGTGGGTCGTTGATCTAGATCAGATCAACGGTCGGGATTAAATTATAGAGCTTTCGGGAGCAAAGGGGAAAGGTGGTATTAGTGGGAAAAATTGCTGGTGTCATGCGACAATAGAATCGTTTTGAAATTTTCGCAAAAAACGTGATATGGTCCACCGCCTGACACGTGTCCCTTTAAAACCGCTTAGATCATGTAAATTTAAACTGTTAACCCTCGGACACTAAAATCACCCGATATGCATCTTGGCTGTTGGATATGGAGCGAACAGATCTGACAGTGCAGGTGGAAGTGCGATATGGAAAGATGTGCGGGCGATTAGGTGGGGAATGGTCAAAGACGGGTTAAATCCTGGCCGTCAGATCTATAGAATAGACGGTCCAGATTTAAAGAGGGAGCGGAAGGCAAAAGGGGCAACTGAGTGAGCGGGAGAAATGAGAGCCGTCGGATCTAAAGGAACAGACAACGGAGATCCAATCACACCGGAGAAATGGCAGGGGCCCAAAGCTCTGAGTTCTGATGCTGCGATTACGCTTGGACCATTGGATCGGCGGGAGATCAACAGTGGAGATTGATCGGAAGGGGAGAGATGGGGCGTGCCATTGGTTTTCTTGGGTTAATTGTGAGCCGTAGGGTCTTTACGATGGACGACTGAGATTAAAAACTGGCGCGATAGTGTTACAAAGAGGGAGAAAATTTATATGATGGCGGAGATGATCTTGACCGTTGGATCTGGACGGGTGAACGGTCAGGATCTAATTAGGGCTCGCAAATCGGGAGAGGTCAAATGCACTGGATCGGGCATTTGCGATGGTGTGATTACACCAGGACCGTTGGATCTAGCGAGAAGATCAACAGTCTATATGTAATCGAAGGGTAATGCAGAGATGCGATTAGGGAGAGAATGATAAAGTGCGATGGCTATCAATCCAATGTAGAGCAATGGTGGAGATTGCAGCGAGGGATGAGAAGAGGAGGACCAATCGCAATAAGAGAAAATAGAATAAACAAAGGGAAAAGGCCAACTGGAAACTCTGATTGCGATTAGCATCTACGGGCTTAGCGCTTGGTTCTAGCACCCAGTTATATGCGGAGAAAGGGGCTAAGGGCTAGCCAAAATGGACTTAAGCCTGCAATGAAAACGAGGTATTTTCAAGCCAAAACGAAGATTTTTAAGGCTTAAAAAGGGGTTCTGGTAGGCAGAAAAAGAGGTTTTTCAACAAAATAAGGGGAGCTATGAGGTTTAAAATGGTTTTAGACTGAGATGGAGGGTTAAGGAGGGGATTATGAAAGGGGAAAAGATGATGAAAACAGAGGCTTTCTGGGAATGAAATAAGGGGAAATGGAGGCCTTTTTGAAGCATTCTCTTTCACAAACAACGAGGCTTTCAATGGAAACAACAGTGAAGATCGTTTAACGGATAGAAAACACATGGAGGCTTCAATAATGATAGGTTTACAAGGGAAATGTATCTCTTGAAGACTCAGAAACATTTTAGCCACCTGTTTGCCTGTCAAAAAATTCATAGGTGGCTGACAGAAGGAACCCGAATCAAGATGGAATCAGAGCGGTCTTCTTGTTGATGTGAATTGTGAGTGTGAACAACAATTGAACGTGCAGCAATGGAGGATGACAAAGACATGTACTAGGCCATGCTGGGGATGTCCAAAATGGTGGACATAATGTATGACGCTTATTTGAAGAGAATCAAGGGAGAAGAGATAGAAAGATCAGAGAACGATGCTTCATCCACATATTCCAATGCTTATGCATCTTCTTCATCACCTTCATCGTGTTCTCATCATTCAAATAAGGAGATCAACTAGAGTCTCTAGGAAGAGAATTTTGAATTAAGGAGGCTACTACGAGAAGAGAAAGAAGAGAAGCATAGGTTGCAACTTCAGTTGTGAGTTGGGAAAGAGGCCTTGGAGGAATTGAAGCGCAATGAAGGCTTAAAGAAGCCATCATCATCTATTTCTGAATCAATACTTGAGGTCAAAAATGTTGATTTATCTTCAATTTCATCTTCACATGCTATTATTTCTGTTGGAAATATGGAAATACCCATTACAGGAACTGGCATGAGACTCCTTTCGAAAATGGGGTACAAAGGAGCAGGACTTGGTGTGAATGGCCAAGGCATAACTCAACCATTAGAGGTTGTGCAGAGACCTCGATTCACAGGTTTGGGATACACTAAAAGACATTTCTTAAAGGCGTCAGAAGATTCAAATACATGATTGAAACCATTGGGGAAAGAGAATGATGGGAACACTTCACCATCATCCTATGACAATGCACGTTGTAAAGAAAGAGCTGAGTCAAGCTCTTATCACCATGATTGCACCAGAGACCCACAAGAAAGGTATAACAAGTCTCAGTATTCTAGTGTTCATTTTGATTACAAGCATGTCGCTAACAATGAACATAGATCATGGCATCGAAAAAAATGTAGTTTTTGTGGATTACATAACGATGTATTTGTTGAGTCCTAGAAGAGAATGGCATCAAGAAAGAGGATGAGGCGTGAAAGGCCTTCTCCACCGCACGAAAATAACAAGGTAAAGTAGGTTTGGAGGAAGAAGACTCATCACACTCATTGCGATAGAAGTGTCCATCAAAGAGCCATGTATTGGAGGCTGCATCCAGAACTGCGTCTCAAGGACAAAGTCTCCATACATGAACCAATTGAAACAATTGTTCGACAAGAAAATGCACCACAAAGAGATGACCCATTCACTTTGATAAGTGAGGGATGGTTTTTCTAGGTGTGGTAGTGTGTCATGGCCTTATTTATTAAAGCATGTGTTGTAATTTAAAATGTAAAAGTGATGATGTGTTTTCCATCACTTATGAAGCAACAATGATGGTTTGGCCTTGTATTGATAGTTGGGGTATTGATTCCATTTTAATGTAAACTTGACCACAGAGTATGAGTTATAAACTCATGGAAAGTATGGGATGCTTGGGTCATAGTTGGTCATGTAATTGAGCATGCAATTTGTAATAATAATTTACTACAGGTTTGCAGAGGATGCAGGTGTCGGATCATCGCTTATGGCTCCGAAGAACAAAGGTGAAGGAGAATAAAGCGTGACCTTTCAGGACACTTGTGGTGCAGACGAGGTACAAAGTAGCTACAAATTATTTTTAAGCTTTTGGTGGACCAAAAGCACCTCAATGGGGAAGATTGATCTAGGTGGCTCCAGACACCCTTAGGAGACCAAGAGGGCCTACAAATGGTCAAAATTCAAAGTGGTCAGAATGCTTTCGAACTAGGAAAATATTGTAGTTCTCATCTCCCCGATTCTAATGGTGTGAACGACACTCGAATCTGATTTTGTATGATAAAGTTATTGCAATTTGAAGTTTGTACTAAACAACAAAAAAACAAGTCAAAGTCAACATTTTTCCACGTGGCATGCTGATTCGGATTTATGCAGGAATGCAAAAAAATACACATAAAACCATAAGCACATAGATGCAACGGAAATAATGCTTCATTTTATTAATAAAAGAATGACAGAAATAAGCTTACAAACATAATGGAAACAAGCTAGGGCACTGGTAGTGTATCTCTGAGAAGAGATGTGGCGTACGCAGTCCTCTGAACTATGTTACGTTGAGGCTCGAAGGCCTATTACAGACATAACGGAAATAGATGAGCTAGGGTACTAGCAGCATATCCCTGAGAAGAGACGTGATGGCTACCAGCCCCTGAACTGTGTTACAATGAAGCTCGAGGGCCTATTTATTGTTGAGAAACAATTTAAAACCCAAAACGTCCAAAAAACTAACCCTAGGAGATGAAGCGCCAAAACAGTGGGCCTCGTTTTCGTAAATTGGTGTTTCAACTTCTCGGGGACGTAACTTTGGCATCTGATCTCTGTTTGACACGCTCAATAGCTCGTTAGAAAGATCTATCCGAGGGCTACAACTTTTTATGTGAAAAACATTGGTCCATGGTCCCATGTTGCTCCCGATTTTCCCAAAAAAATGTTGTTTAGGGCCTCAAAAGAGCTCTAGAAGTTCAGGACCCAAAAAACTGCTAAAAATAGTAAGTTGTGCTGAAACTTAAAAACGAAAAGAACTGATGGCGAGGGTTCAAATGGAATAGGTGGGTGGCCACCAATATCCACTTGGATTATTAAGTCCCCAAAACAGCTCTAGGGGTGCAGGACCCGAAAAACTGCTAAAAATAGTAAGTTGTGTTGATAGTGAAGTCTGAAAGAATTGATGCTACGGGTCCAAATGGAATAGGTGGGTGGCCACCGATACCGCCTAGATCATTCCTCCCTCCTTAGGAAGCAATGGTCTCCATTGCATTAAGTTCCTCCCTTGGGGGGGCGGGGGGGGGGTGGAATTCTGCTGAAGTTGGTATTGGATTTGTCTAGGATGTCGCGGAACTGTTAGAAGACATGCTGGATGTAGATGTGTCGTCGATGGGCAGATATTGAAGGATCTGGGAAAATTTATCCATAATTGCGTTCCTTTGTTTCTCGAGGCCCTCCTCGAGCAAGATTTTGATAGGATCTCCTGCTCCCTCGTCTTTCATTCCCCCGACATGGGGGGTCGTCGGGGTTTGCGAGGTTGAACTCCTTAAACCCTGGCCGCGTTGGGGACATGAAAAGAAAAATATAGAAAGAGCAGACCACTCTGATACCACTGATCCAAATTTATGCATGAACGCAACAAAATACACATATAACCACAAGCACAGAGATGCAGCGGAAATAATGCTTCATTATATTAATAAAAGAATGATTGAAATAAGCTTACAAACATAATGGAAACAAGCTAGGGCACTGGTAGCGTATTTTTGAGAAGAGATGTGGCATACATAGGCCTCTGAACTAAGTTACATTGAGGCTCGAAGACCTATTACAGACATAATGGAAATATATGAGCTAGGGTACTAATAGAGTATCTCTGTGAAGAGACGTGATAGCTACCAGCCCCTGAACTGTGTTACAATGAGGCTTGAGGGCCTATTTATTGTTGAGAAACAATTTAAAACCCGAAACATCCAAAAACCCAACCACAGGAGATGAAGTGCCAAAACTGTGGGCCCTATTTGGGTAAATTGGTGTTTCAACTTCTCGGGGACGTAACTTTGGCATCCGATCTCTGTTTGATGTGCTTAATAGCTCGTTATAAAGAACTGTATGAGGAATACAATTTTTTGTGTGAGAAGCATCGGTCCATGGACCCATGCTGCTCCCAGGTTTCCCAAAAAACCGTTATTTAGGGCCTCAAAACGGCTCCGGAAGTTCAGGACCCGAAAAACTGCTAAAAATAGTAATTTGTGCTGAAACTTAAAAATGGAAAGAATTGATGGTGGGGGCTCAAATGGAATAGGTGGGTGGCCACCAATATCCACCTAGATCATTAAGTCTCCAAAACGGCTCCGGGAGTGCAGGACCCGAAAAGATGCTAAAAATAGTAAGTTGTGCTGACAGTGAAGACTGAAAGAATTGATATTGCAGGTCCAAATGGAATAGGTGGGTGGCGATCGATATCCACTTGGATCATAGGGCGTATGGATGACATGTGGTAGGCCTAGTGAGACCCACAAAGCTAATGTGGCAGCCTAGTAAAAAAAACAGGTGGGCCCACAAAAAGGTGATGTGGCAGCACCACAAGTTGACACATGGCAAGTAGGTGGTAGAGGTGGCATATGATGTGGACCAATGAGGGCTTGCCACATGGCCCAATCACATGGTGTCAAATGGCACCTCAAATTAGGCCCAAGCTGCCTTGATGGTGCAATATCCATTTTTTGCCTTATTCTCATGTTTTTGAGTCGTTACAATATGGGCATACGAATTCCATATATTATATAGTTTGAAAAAGCTATATTAAAACTAAAATTGGGCTTTAAAACAATATTGGGAGTCAATGGAATTTGAACCCAAAACTTCCCACCAACCTCACACTTTGTCTTATTCACCGTCACACTTTGTTATACAATGCCATTCGAATAGTTCAAGGAAACCATGGAGAAAGATGGAGAATACATTAGAGATGAAGGCACAGGGAGGCCAATGGAGCTGTGAGAAAAGCAGAGGCAAAACGTGGAGCAGACTGGTGCGTTTTTCAACAAGTAATATTTTTTTATTGCAGGTGTGGAACCATGAGTGGCAAGAGTGGCGAAACCTTGCCCAGGGAATCTTGAGGGGCATCAAAAATATTCCTTGAGGTCCCGAACTTGCCGAAGTCAGAATTTGACAAAAGTTATGCCGATTTTACACCTCTCGGTGATAGGAATCCAATGGTGATGTCTGTTTCAACAGGAGAGCTTCCCATTTTTTATCATTTTCCATATTGGAGTGACAGTGTCAGATTTCGAAGTGTGGACACTCGATTTTATGCCTCTCGATGCCACGGATTTGATGGTGCAGCTAGATTCAACAACTGAGCATCCACTTTTTCAACCAATTTCACGGGTTGAGTTATATGCAATATTGATATCATGTGCTTTTTTATCATTTGCTGTGAGATGTAATATGTTTTTTAGATCCTTGCTTGATTTATGTTGCAGGATCTATGTTTATACTTCATGTGAGATGTATTCGCCATGGATTGTTATTATCCCTAAGTAACCTTGTTGAAGGGATCCTCATCGTCACCTTGTGTGAGATTATGTCATGTTGATAAGAGGTCCATTGTGAGTGAGAGTTCTTGTAGCGGAACTTCTCGTGGAGATACAAACCACTCATTTTGAGGGAATATATCCTTGTATGGCAGAAAACATATTCCATGTACATCATCACCATTTCCAACACTATATGAATCGACCTACCCCATTTTGACACCGGGCCCGGAGACATAGCCCACACTTGGTGAACTACATTATCAACGTCTCATGTTATTATGTTGTTGATTTTTGTCTTGTTTCCTCTTGCTTAAAGAATGCATATGTGTTCTTTTAATTCTCTTTTCATTGTAATTCTAACCACATCATAGAAGTAAAAGATCATGGGTAAATCTGGCACTGAAGGAACCTGTATCAACCAGAAACCCTAGATTTCATACATGCTTTCCATGAAACATTTCCGCGTGTATACGCACTTATCCAGAATCAAACCCGTGTAAAAATCTCAACATACTTCATAAAACATACGCTACTAAGCAGAACATAACCCGTGTGTGTACACATTTTTCCTGTGTCAAATTCGCGTACAAATCTACAACTTTAAACTTATAACAGTGTTGCGCATCACAACTTCAGATATACCTAGATCGTGACATTCAAGGTAATAAATAGACGTCAAATCACTGATATAATCAACCCATAAACATATCACACAATACATAGTCATTTCAGGTCTAATGATCCTAATCCATCATTATATTCACAGGCGCATAAATATTTCAGATCAACCAATCAATTATAGCCCATACCATGCAAATATAATTCAAATAGAAGTATTCGTTAATCACCCTCACTCATGCACACTTAAACAGTTTGATCTTCACCTCTTTATATAGCTTCAACCTTAGCTAATACCATGAGCTAAAACCACACTAGTGTCGACAATAATATTCAATGGGATCAAATAACTGTTACTTTTCTCAATATTGTGGTTTAATACCATGGTAAGAACCCTTGGTATTCAATAATCATAGTGCACCAAATGTATGCACCTTTTCTTCTTCATCCCGCATGTGCAGGTGACTTTTCTTCATCGAACCTGCGTATACACTACTTCGCTTCATCAAACCTGCATACATACATGGCTTTGCTTCATGGAACCTTCATATACACGACTTCTCTTCATCAACCTGCGTATCTACACAGTTTTGCTTCACTGAACCTATGTATATTTCTTGAAACTTTACCTTCATGATTCCTCTATCGCTGATTGGTATTTCTTTCTCTGTCACTTTGTTCCATCACTCTGTCACCTATGAACTGACCCGTGAACTCATTTGGTTACCATATACTTATACTATTACAAGTGGGTTTTGATCAAGGACAACACATACATCATAGAAAAGGAAACAACATGTTGCTGTAGAATGATTTGTCCATTAGAGATGGCATGTTCAAAGAATTTAATATGTGTTTTGAATAATTCTATCTTTTTCTTGTTGAGGACCATTAATTACATCTCTACCTTCATAACTGTGGGATGTCCCTAATGAAAATTCTACCCATCTACGATTAATAACAACGATTTTTTATTAAATCTATGTTGGCTTGTAGATCAAATTATTTGTCGTTGAGACAAGAAACTTGGAACCACAACAATGAATCAAAATAACTTTTAGATCTTTTAATACAAGATGAAATATTTGCAACTTGTTTTTCTTTAGGAATGTTCCTCTAATGACATTTAACTTTGAGAGATTTAATAAATTTCCAAAATAAACCCCTCAAACAAAGTGTATACTTCGACGTAATTTTTTATCTTATATCCTAAAATTAAAAAAATACTATATTCCAAATCTTGATTGTAAATTGAAGCAAAATATATATTTTTTATTTTTTATATTATTTTTAATTAATATAAATTTTTTATTCTTTACATTATTTTATGTATTTAATTCATTTTTAAATTACAATCATGTTTTTAAAGATTAATATATTCAACCACATGTAAGAAAAAAATAATAAATTAAAGTTATTTATCTAAATATTTGTTTCTTGTTTCTCGCTGTGTTTAGCTTTTTTAATTAAGAATGTCATGAACCAAATTGTGATTCCTCCTCCGAAATAAACACATTTGATAACATATTTTGTATAAAAGACATTTAAGAAAAAACTTCATCTTCCATCTGAATTTTAAAATTGTACGCTTAACCGTGTCTTTTTCTCTAATGATTTTCTCAAAAATCTACATATACAAAAAGGTATTTCGTTCATTTAACTATATAGAATGTGTATCTGGTTCTTACATTAACAATCATCATTTTTTTTTTTTAAATTAAGAGTTGAGTAGATTGATTTGTTTACAATATATTAGATTAATTGTGAAAAAAAAGACGATTGTGTAAAATTAATGCTAAAAGGAAAATTTTAATTAAATTGTTGAAGTAAATTTATATTTTATGTGATTAAGTTAATTAAATGGTTGATGTAAATTTATATTTTAAAAGATGATTATGTAAAATTAATGCTAAAAGGAAAATTTTAATTAAATTGTTGAAGTAAATTTATATTTTATGTGATTAAGTTAATTAATGGTTGATGTAAATTTATATTTTAATTGTTGATAGTAATTATTATAATTATTGTAAATAAAATTATTATTATTGAGAAAATTATTGAGATAATATGATATAATCATAGACTAAATTTTCAAGTTAATGATGGTGGTGGTTAGTATTTATTGAGTCCACTTTGATATATTGGACTTTAAGAAAGTTAAGAAGTTACAATGGTTTGTTTTATTTTATTTTTTTAATGTTTGAATAGCATTAAGAAAATCATTTTTTGATAATTTAAAGGGTTAAGCAAGTTAGTATGGTAGCAAATTTTTTGAAATTGTAATTCAATATAATTGTACATATGACATTTTAAGAGAAAGTGTTTTCATCTATAGTGTTAAAAGGAAGAAAAATTCTTTTGATTCCTAATGTTTTAGGATTTGTTCAACACTTTATTTAACTATGGAGATCAAGAGAGTTAGCTCTTATTTTAAAGATATTGAATTGCTTCTTTATGTCATTTAAAGTTAAAAGACACATTTGATCTTCTAGATTAGGATTGATCGCCTTCTTAGAATATATTAATTTTATATTATTATGTAATTATTTATCTCACCACTACTTCTCCTTAAATTTATATGTTAATAATATTTTTAATATTATCATTATTTTGTAAATTCAACTCTTCTCAGACTCCTCAATAATTCAACCACTAGACTTGAAATCCTATTGTATTTAATGTTATCTTACACTTGCATATTAAATATCTGGTCATAACCCTACAATCAAATAGATAAATCATTTTTCCAACCCATAAAACTAATCAACTAAACTAATTAGAAAAAAAATTATCAAAATAAAAATTTCTTAAACGTGAACCTCATCACCAAAAAAAACGTGAACCTCATGGAAACCACAAGAGAACGTAAATGATAGGTTTGTTGGCAGCTACAACACCGGTGGATAACGCGTTATACTTTTGGAACCATTACAGTTGCTACGTTACTCATTTACAGTTTGTAGGACTCGTGTCCCGCCCAACTGGATCTTTCCCTCGTAAACACGTGAAGATGTTTCTGTGTTTTTTTCTGTCACCATCATTTAACGCGACAGTCGAGCTGTTTCCACTCACCTTCACTTGTAACGAATGCGATACGCCCTCCATAAATGACTTGGCCCCTTCATCCATCAATCCACACACACTTACTTTCTCTCCCCATCGCTACAGAGACGAACAGAGAAGTAAAATTTGGCTGCATACAATTACATTTCCTTTACCTCCCGATCGCTACAGACAGACAAAGAGAGAAATAGTATTGAGGATGGGCAGTTATATTTCTTGCCTTTTGAACAGTGTTCCTTCCACCACTGTGAAAGTCATCCATTGGAATGGCAGCGTTCGAGACTTTCAGAGGCGGATAAACGCGGCAGATCTGATGCTGGACAATCCTCACCACTTTGTATGCCACGCCAACGGCTTGCAGATCGGGCGTAGGATTACTCCTCTCACGGCAGACGAAGAGATGGAATTGGGGCATCTCTATTTTCTTTTGCCCATGCCCAAGCTGCACTCCGTCCTCTCTGCGACTGACATGGCCTCCCTGGGATTGAAGGCCAATTCCGCCATGAAAGCTAAAAACAGACGGAGCTCCGGCGCCAGTGTACTCCCTCTCTTTGATGACACCATGCGTCCCGTCCCGCCAGAAATGAAAACTAATGTTAATGTACTGTTATTGGAGGAGGGGAAACAAATTAGTGGGGTGCCGAAGCTGAATTTGGAAGACGATCCGGAGCTGGCAATGGCGCTTGCGCAGCTGAGAATGAACACCGACAAATGCTGGAAGCCAAAGTTGGAGAGCATTGAGGAGTTCCGGCCAAAGCTTCGGGATCTGTTGCAGTCGAATATTGAGGACTTGTGGTAGAATGGATGTTCCCGGCTGCTAAAACACAGAATTACATGGATCTGATATGGTTTTGAGGATGAATCATACTATTTAGTTCGAAAGTATTCACTGGAAACTTTCAGATGTAATTGTTATTGAAAAATTCCTTATGAAACATATTATAAATCACAAAATCCTAAATTAAAAAAAAGCCATATTCTTCTACATCCTTTCATCCTTTCAAATTATGAGTTCTATTAAGAGAATCTTTACCCCTCTGAAGAGATTTGAAATCCTGTCAAACCTTTACCCGTCTAAACAGATTGGAGCCCCTGCCAAATCTGTGAAGGGGCTGTTGAATTACAGACGGTATCTTCTCGTCATGGACTGCAACTTGTATATATTGATTCATTCATTATTAATATTATTCTATTTGCTCTGGTTTTGTTCTGCAGTTTCCTTGGTTCAATGGTTATGGTTCTGCATCATTCTTTGGAAAATGGCTGTGCTTATCTTATATGGTTATGGTTATTCTTTATAATAGTCTAATAACTTTTAACTCTTTTTACCTTTTTTTTTCCAAGTTAATTGTTAAAAATTTCGGAAAATTATTACAACAGTTGGACTCATCACATACAATTTAAGATATTGAATTTAATTGTATATTAAAAATATAATTTTTCAGTAATGAAAAATCAATTAATTAAATTTTTTAAATTATATAATATTTATATTTTTCTTAAAAATTTGGTAATGCTTGTTTATTTATTCATATAAATGTTATATCATAGATTCAATGTTTGGTAGTCTCAATGTGTCCGAAGGAACCGGGTTTGTTAGCTACCTCAAGGATTTAAAAGCCAACCAAAATTGAAACATCTTGATCCTGTCTCTAATTGCCTTATAGAGTATATTATCTACTATATCTTTTGACATATTATTAAAAAAGTAAATGCTATCCACCCATTTCATGTTTCAACAAAAAATTAGACTTCTAGAATTACTCATATGAGGATTCAATAGGCGGAATTACTCATATGAAGATTCAATAGGTGTTTGATCCTTTGCACTTGATCCAGGCAATATTACTTGATGCATGCTTTGGAGTTGACATTAGACATATTGGTGATGTATCTGAAGCTGTATTGCCTAAATGTCTCTGTGCTCTCTGTGCATATCAGCCAATATGGAAGCTAATTTTGGGTCACCTCCTACCTCTTGCAATTAGACACTTCATTGTCCAATAGAAGTGGATTGCTTGTCCTCTTGTATTCGGAGGATTTGTCTCCATTAGTTCCATTTCATCATCTCTAATGTCATCCTCAATCAACATGATATCAAGCCTTTTACCTCATAATATTTAAATTTATTTGAATTAATTTTTTTTTTTGTTTATTAGGTTATGTGAGTTTTGAGATTATTGGCATGTTAAACTTTGGTTTTAATAAGTGTGATGGAAGGTATTTAAGTGCTATCAAAAGTATTTGGGAATTGCACCCAATTTTTAGTATGACTGTATTACCTTTTCACCACAATGTGAAATGGAAAATCGCCTTTATCACTATCTAATTTTCCACCCACAGGACAAATTAAAAATTTAAAATCATTAAAAAATAAAAAAATAATTAAATTTATTTTAAATTTATATTTTTTTAATACAAATTATTTAAATTTCAAAAATATTATTTAAATATCTAATAAATTAATATTTAAAAAATATATAATTAAAAAAATATACAATCTTTTATTTCTAAAATTTATACTAAAGTATTATGAGCCTATCCATCTATATGAAGTTGATCTCGGAGGATCTTGTTCAATACAAATGGGCAGAGAGGTCCAGTCAGCTCCAGAAGACCAATGTTCGTTCAGTCTTTAAATCATCAGTTTCGCCAGAAGAAGTCCTCAAGTTGTCATGGTTCAATGTAATGGTGTAATTTGGTGTTTTGATGTATAAGGGTTCATGGTGATGTAATGGTCCTAGTTCTAAACCTAAGGTTAAATCCTAAGGTGAAATGATGTAAAAGGCAACAAACCTAGACCTAAACCTTAAATTTAAGACCTAACACCTAAGTGACAACCTAGCACAAACCTATCCATGGTGATAAAACCCTAAACATTAAAATTAAGTCACGAAAACCCACTTTCAAACTTTATAATATAAAAAATAAACATTACAGTAGCTAACTGTGATAGTTAACTGTGTCGGAGTTTGAAACCGTTGACATATGAACAGTGTATATGATACTACGCAGTCACAAATGACTACGACTTATGAAACCCCGTCGGAATCGCATACATTTGATAAGGGTTTAAACCACGAGAGTTAACTGCGGAGGGGTTAACACTAATAATAACCGCATAGATCATTTCTGCCTATTCACATGTTAGTTGTTACAACTTCCCATGTAGTTAGGCTAACCGTCGGGATAAAGGCCTATCCAAAGTTTATTTATGGGTTTTTATAATTAAAATGCACTAAGGATGTCTAATACCTTATCACTTAACTATTAGGTGTCACTATGAGATAGGACCGAGACCCCAAATCACCAAATCTGTTGTAACCACCTGCTAAGTTTTGCATCAAGAAGTTCGAGTTAAACATTATAAAAACCATCACATTTTCTTACATGGAAGACATTGAGTGTATTTGAGTACAACTTTAGAAGGGTAAAGGCAGTTTTTTTTTCAACATAGCTCGACTGTCCGGAGGCGGAAGTGAGCACAGAGACAGGTGTTGGAAAGCTAAGAGAGAGAGCTTCCTGTTGTCAGTGACCAGAAGTGCCTGTGAGCATGATCATTCTAGTGTTTTTGCTGTGTAAAGACTTCCTTGGATCAACTTAATAAAGTGGACACCCATCTTGAAAGCGGACCCAGAGACATAATCCACCAGGGACGAACTCCATAATCAATGTTTGCTGTTTCTTCTCTCTATTATTTGTTGTGTTTTCATTCTTAATATGCTACTAGTTTAATTCGTGAATTATTTCCTTCAGTCTTCCATATTAAAGCATTCATTAGTTAACGATGAATTCACTTAATCACAAACTAATCAAACTATCTCAGCACATAATCGATCGCATTCAGATCATAAGTGGCAATTAAGAACGTGATATATTAATATGATTATTATCTAGATCCTAATATGATTATTACCTATGTTTTTCTTGCTACATGGGAGCTCAATATCACTTTCAAATATTTTTTATGAATCTGAGATACTTTCCTTTGTTAATCCTTTCCCAATAGAATGCCTCTAGAAACATAGTTATTTCACCACAATGACTTCCATAATAATGTATTAGGTTTCTTCACAACCTGAATCAAATATACGATCTTTAGGGAATGTATTCTCCACCTACATTGAGAATGCTATAATATATGAAGTTTTTCTGACATGGATGTCTAGGCACAAGCATGGCATTGAAAGCATGAGCTATAAAGTGTGCTCTTCTATGTTAATTTAAGAATTTCCTAGAGGGAATCTACAACACACAAGGGAAAATATGGGTATGAATGACCCCATGACACTGTGATAGGTAAATAAAAAAATTAATGATAACAAATACATTGTTGCATTCTTCCATCTCAATCTAATTTTACGTCTTCTTTTAAATGCTACAATGCCCTTAATTTGGACCTGTTGGGGAACATGTGTTCCACAACATCCAAATGGTGAAATGACACCATGGGAGTTAAAGGATGACTTACCAAAAATTTGAATATTACCATATACATCATACTAATGAAAGCTAGGCTCCTTTGTAAGTGGCACACTCAACTCAAACTTGTAGGCTTGTATTCTATCATTGCTCCCATACAAACTAAGATAATTTTGAATAATTTTATCTTGCATAAACCCAATGCCTTTGTTAGAGGATAGCTAATGGAAAATTTTCCTCCCCCATAAGCCATACTCTAAGAAAATGATATATTTCGCAAATCGGACTTTAATAAATTTCTAATGTAGTAAGCCTTCCTGTGATCATACTTGGACAAAACCTCATTCCCCTCTCCATCATAAACAACAACCTCTGGACCATCCTCTGCAATGGTCATTCAACATATGTGTAGGCTTCCCTAATCTTTCTTCAAATGTTCTCCGCCATAAATGCAATAGCATTTCTCTCAATCTTGCCTCTTGTATGGACCTACATAGTTAAACACATGATCATTCACACATATGTTGACTTCTCTCTACTCGAGAATGGGAATTGATGATCAGTAGGCATGCAATCTCTTTCTAATGGAAAATCCTCTCCTAAAAGAAATTTCTTTACGCTAATAGATTAATGGACAAGCAAACATTTCCACAAACAAAACTACTATACTCTTCGCATGTACTTGGGCCCTCTCATGAGGGATTCAAGTCTAGACCTAGTTTGATACGATGTTAAGATGTAGGAGAGTAGAACTTATTATATACAAAAATATACCAAGCAATGTATTCAACAATTTAATAATATAAATATAAATACATCATAATTTTCTAGATATAGAGAAACTATCTGGGACAAAATATCCTTTAGTTGAGCAAATATCTCAACTTCACACCAAAATAGAAGCTAACTAGTTAGAGAAAATCTCTCAAACCAATTAGACCTCAACAACCTCCCAAATAATAGGAACAAAGGGCCTTGTCCTAGAGACTACAACTCTACCTAATAATAACCAATAAACTCAATAATTAAATATGATCACACACACAAAAGAAGAATAAGAGTTACATACTCCAACAGTAACTGACATATTCACATGATGTCATTTGTTATTTGATAATTTACATGCCAATTTTAGAATTGTATTAAGTGAGTGTGATAAGATAAACATATATTTAAATGATATCATTTGTTATTTGATAATTTACATGGTAATTTCATTATTGCATTACATAAATGTAAAAAATAAACATAGATTTAGAGATTAAAATTAGTTAATATTTGAAAATACATTCATTAATATAAAAGAAACCACTAAAATATAAACCATAAAATAAAAATTAATTTTCAATAAAAATATATCTATCTGCATAACAACTTTCCTATATATATAACAATTAATATAAAAAAAACAACTTTCATATATATAACAACTAATATAAAAAAAACAATAAAGATAACAACTTTTAATAAAAAAAAATCTTCTATATACCTAATAAGTTATTTTAATAATCAAATAATATTTTAAATAAATATTAGAATATCAAAAAAATATTTCAATAATCAAATAATATTATAAATAAATTATTAGAATATCAAAAGAGAATTTGGACAAATAATATTATAAATTAATTATTGGAATATCAAAAGAGAATTTGGAAAATTAATTTTAAAAATATACATATCAATAATTGATTAAAAACAATAATACTAACAACGTAAAAAATAAAGCCACGTCGACCCTATACACTTCTAGGGAGGTGAGTAAATAATAAACACACAATTGTCTTGATATTTCTCAAACATGATTTTCAAAGTGTTCTAGAAATTGTCCCAAACTGCCTTGATATTCCTCAAACAAGATTTTCAAAGTGTTTTAGAAACTTTTCCTTAGGATGTCTCGATGAATATGATAAATTAAATTTTATTGTGTTCTTTTAAATTTGAGAGTAATTGCTTGACTTAAAATTATGAAGTACCCACCTAGTTTCATTTCAGTGACAAAAAATTCCATACATTGTATTAATCTTTCATGTTCACCACAAACATAAGTCGTTTTTTCAAAATAGTATGCAATGAAAGTCAATTCTCACTGCCATAATATAGTGACGATTGAGGATGGGTCCTTTTAGTAAAGTTACTCGAGATCAAACTAGTAAGGCCATTCAAATCATTTTAGTGGGGGTGATTGTGTTCTATGCTAGCGGAGGAGACAAGCTAACAAAATCTAGTCAATTTTAGGGTTGGTATGGCCTAGGCCAAGTGAGATCTCTAGGTGACTTGACTAATTAGATGATCCTTCGTCTTGGCTACTCAAACCACAAATCAAACTTAGAAAATAAAACCACAAATCAAATCTGAAAGATCACATCACACGCAAGTCACATCACAGACAACTTGACAAATAAAAAAACCCTATAAACATAGTGTGATGAAGATGATTTTTTTTTTTAAATAAAAACTAATTAATTTATTTTAATATTATTTATAATTTAAAAATAATAATTCTTTAATTATGTTTATTTTATTTCAAAAATTGATATATTATATAAATATGTAATATTATAAATAAAATTTAATATCTATATATATTTTTATTTTTATTTTTTATTTTTTAATATGGTAAATTATATATATATATATATATATATATATATATAATCCTTTTTAATTTAATAATAGATTTTTTAAAAATTTATCTATAATAAAAAATAAATTTTTATTTTCTATTCTTTATTATCTTCTTATATTAAATTAAATTAATTTTATTCTTAATTTCTTCGTAATATTATAAATTATATTCAATTAAAAAAATATCAACACTAAAATAATTCAAACAAAAATTAATATCTTTAATTCACCTTCTCATAAGTCTGTGATGATTTTAACTTATAAGGCTATAAAACCTCTCAATGTTCATATTAACCATGTGCTTATTTTAAATGGATGAAAGACCGACTTTTGTGAGAGTAAATATATCTATATATAACTCTCTTTCCAAAAGGAAATATTTGAATAATTTTGAGATATATTTATTGTAGGTATTTGGGGTTTAAAAATATTTTTATAATTTTATTGTTTTTATTTATGTATATCAAGTATTAGATTTAAGACTTTTGTGATTTATAATGTAGATAAAAGAACTTTTGGATTAATCGCATCATTAGGAATAGGTTGATATTTTGAATTAACTAATGCGGTTCATCTTCAGGACAAGGTGGAGAGGCTAATCAATCTCAGTGAATAAATAGTGGAGGTGCATCATTACCCGGAAATCGCTGTTGAGAATTAGCTGTTAGGAAAATGAGGTTTTAAACAACTTGGACAAGGAAGATGAATGGCTTCTGAGGACATGCAAAACGTGGTGAATGACCCAGGGCACACATGGGGCCGAATTTCCTTGTTTCAACAATCAGTTAGAACTTACAGGTTAATCAAATGCCTGCTAGCTAAGGCAGTCATGTTGATAGCAGAAACTAAGTCGGAATCAACTTTGGCAGACATTAACAGGAACATCGAGGAAATCAATCTTCGACAATTGCGTTAGTATGCGAGGCTCGGAAGGTTGGAGAAGGAAATCGAGTCTATGCAGCAGGTTGAAGTTGAATTACTAGGGTCTAGTGCCAAAGATCCAGCTCCAGTGGAATCTGAGAAAGATTAAGGGTTTCATGATCAAATGTCTTACTTTATTTTTAGCGGCTAGTAATTTTTCTATATATGTTGTTATCTCGAGACTTAGATATTAAGTACCGTTAGATATGATATAGATTATTAAGGCTTTTTATGTTTTGGTTGACATACTCGAAACTTCGATGATCGAAATACCTGGTTTCCTGCGGGCAGGTTGAGGTGTAGTTTTGTATATTTTTTTTCCCCGGCTTTTATTAATAGAAAATGGAAGGAACTACCTAAGCTTACAAAAAAAAAGAAGAACTAGCCGTTAAGACTAGCTGTTAAGAAGTAGTCGTTAGAAAGTTAGTTAATTAGTTAAAAATAAATTAATAATTAAATACAATTTTAATTTAATTAAAATAAATAAGTTTAAAAATAAAATTGATTAATTAATAAATTATTTAGATAAATAAAATAAATCAATAAAATAATTAAAAATACAACTCAAAGTAAAATAATAAAATAAAAACAGAAATACCTAAGAAGGAACTAAGAGAGGCAAAAATTTTCTAAATAAATAAATAAAACTAAATACTTAAAATAAACCCCGTCTAGAATACTCCAAAGATGACCAAAGATACCCCTAGCCTCTGTTAAATTCTGCCCTAGGAAGTGGAATAGGTTCATGGATCATACTTGTGTCATCTGGCCCCATGGTCGGGAGAAATTAGATATTTTCCTTGGGCACCTGAACTCGCTTTTTGATTCCATCAAGGTCACAATGGAAGTGGAGGTAGATGGTTGCCCCCATTTCCTTGACATTATGCTCTCAAAGAATGAGGATGGTTCCATCTGTCACCGGTTTTTTCATAAGAAGACTTGCACTCAACAATATCTTCATGCTGGGTCCCATCATTTTCCTGCTTAGAAATTTGGGGTCCTCTGTTCTTGCGACTTGGGCTCTTAGAATCTCTGATGGAAACTCCTTGGAATCAGAGAAATCTCATCTTCTTGACGTTTTTTTTAAATAATGGGTACTGTAGATCTCAAGTTCTTAAAGCCTTTCACAAAGCATATAAAGGATTGAGTGGAAAATATACTCGTATGGATCCTATTTCCAAATTCCATCTCCCATTTGTCCAGGGGACAATGGACAAGATTTCCCATATAATATCTCTACTTCTTTCAAACCTCTCTGTACTATTAGAAATTCTCTTGGGTCTGTTAAAGACCCTATCGACCCTAAGGGCATGGAAGGGGTTTACATGATTCCTTGTTCTTGTGGAACTCCCTATATAGGGGAAATAGGTCGATCTATTAGGTAGAGGATCCGGGAGCATGCTGCGGATATTAGACATAGTCCGTCTCGTACCTCGGCTCCTGCTGAACATGTGGAAAAATCTTGCCACCATGTTTGTATTGAAGACTCTAAAGTCGTTGTGAGGGTATATCACTTCCATCATAGGAAATTAAGGGAGGCAATCAAAATTGAACGACATGCTAAGAATATCGACTGTGATGACGGTTGGAAATTAAGTAAGAGCTAGACCCCGGTTCTCGCCAAGTAAGTTATGTTTAATATTTTTATTTTTATTTTTATGTTTTATTTTCTTTTATTTTAACTAATTTATTGATATATTTTATTTTTATGTAATTCTTTAATTGTTTTTATTCTACTTTATTTATTTATTTAGTGTAGTTTATTTATTTGTTAAATTTTTCTCCTCCTTAGTACCTTCTTAGGTTTCTTCATTTATATTTATATTTTATTTAGTTATACATTATTTAATTAATTTATTGAATTTTTATTTTTATCTAATTAATTAATTAAATGAATTTATTTTATATATTGAATTAATAATTTTTTTTACCCCCTATTACCTATTATATTTATTTTAATTAAATAATTAACTAATTTTATTTTATATATTAAATTAATAAATTTTTTACCCGTATTACCTATTATATTTATTTTAATTTCACAATAAAAATCTATTTAATTAAATAAATCTTTAATTTACTTTATTTTAAGTATTTAGTTTTATTTATTTATTTAGAAATTTTTTGCCTCTCTTAGTTCCTTCTTAGTTTTTTCTGTTTTTATTTTATTATTTTATTTTGAGTTGTATTTTTAATTATTTTATTTATCTAAATAATTTATTAATTAATCAATTTTATTTTTAAATTTATTTATTTTAATTAAATAAAAATTTTATTTATTTAATTAATTTATTTTTAACTAATTAACTAATTTTCTAATGGCTATTTCTTAATAGCTAGTCTTAACAACTATTTCCGGGTAATGATGCATCTCCACTATTTATTCACTGAGATTGATTAGTTTCTCCACCTTGTCCTGAGGATGAACCAAAATAGTTGGTTCGAAACGTCGACCTAATCCTAATGATGTGATTAATCCGAAAGTTCTTTTATCTATATATCAAGTAGTATTTTATATAAACGGTATGGGTTTTTTCGTTTAATATTAGTATATTTATGTAAATGGATTTTAATGCGGTAGAGAGGAGAGTTGGTATCCTCTCTAGTAATTTTAAATCCATCTTTTCACATGTTCTTTTTTCCTGAATTGATTATTGATTGGAATTGTCAAAAGTATTGGCAATCTTATTCTCATATTTATGTTGAATGGCAGGAGCATGACAACATGGAAAGAAGAAAAGTGGCATTGCATTTCATTTCCATATTATAGAGTTATAAGAATAAAGAATATCAAACACAATTGTTCAAACACTGGAAGCTAGTGTAGTTCTCTTATTTAAAAACTTGTTGGTATTAATTCTCATAATCTATTTTACTAGCAGCTAATAAAGAACAAAATAAATTAACTAGAAACTTAAACCATTTTCATTCAATGACTATGTCCTCATTGGTGTCATAGCATCCTCTTTAGATATGGTATATTTCCCATGGATAGTAGAGCTTTTCAAGTGTGATTATAGTGGAGGGAGATTTACATGATTTTCTAGGAGGCTAAGAAAGTCCCTAACAATAATAACAATAAAGAGAGGTATTTCATTCATGCACCCTCTTAATCTGACAACCCTTTTTGGTTACCCATTTTGTAAAAAAAATTATGTACAATTGTGAATAATTGTGAATGTAAAAATGACTAAAACGAGAGAGGACATGGATCCAGATTTTTGGGAGGAGAAGTTGCTTTGGAATTTCTTGGGGAAATAGCCAAGCCCAGATGTGGCATTTAATTAGCCATCATTCTCCCTAATGAATTGAATGTAAACTAATACAAACATTGATATGTGTATGGGAAAGACAATAAGCTAGTCCTACCCCCACGAGATGTGTTGGCTCAGTCAACAAATTACTAAAAAAAGGGTATATGGGAGTATGTTGGGCGATGAGAAGGAATAATCCCAATAGAGAAGCGAGGATAGGGGGAAATTCTAGCATTTCAAGGATAATAAAGTGAGAACACTGTCACACAAAGGGACTCAGGAAATGAGTTGTGATTGTGCATTAGCATCAAGCACGCTGAGAAAGGCATGATAGGTCGAGGTAGTGGTAGCATTGCAAAAGGAAGATTGCATTAGTAGTAGTGAATGTACAACACTGGAAAGAGCTAAGTTGAAGATCGAGCTATATTCATGGTGTTGAGAAGGTGAAGTGACAGTGGACTCTAGATTCCTGCTTAGCATGTAGAGGCATCAGGTAATTTGGGATTTCTCTTGGTGTTTTCACACATGTAGACCTTGAAGGTGGACTCTAAATTCCTGTGAAAGTTATCAGGGGGAGCCAGGTGTACTCTATATTATTACTAGATTACAAGTGGAGGCACTACGAGCTATGGATTCTTGTAGTGTGAATCAAGTGGAGACATTATGGGCTTTAAATTCATGTAGTGTGAATCGAGTGGAGAAACTGTGGACCGTAGAACCATGCAAGTGCTTGTTGGGTGGAGACACTATGTGCTTTGGACTCCTGCTAGATTGCAGGTGGAGGAACTGTGTGATTTAGATTCCCTAAAGTGAATTTTTTGGGTGGAGTCACTGTGTTCTTTAAACTCCTGTAAGATTGCAGGTGGAGGCACTTTATGCTTTGGATTCCTCGTGTTGAGAATGACTAGCATGAATTTTCCTCGAGCACTTCACTAGTCCTAAAACTCTAAATCTGGATCAAGGATGGTTAGCTGTAAGAAAAAAAAAATTGTAGCTGTCCCATGGTTGGGAGGAGAGTTGAATTTCCACTCTCAATGGTTAGTTATTTAACTGATAAGATAAGATGCTACTTTCCTTACCAAATTCCTCCAAGCCTACGGGTTTGATCCAAGATGGATCCGATGGATTTAGGATATGATATCGTCCCCTATCTAGTCCATTCTCCTAAATGACTCCCACACAAGATCCTTCAACCATTCACGGGGTCTACGACAGGGAGACCTGTTGCCCCATTTACTTTTTGTTCTCACTGTTGAAGGCCTTGGCAGACTCATAAAGAAGGAAGCTCAGAACCTCAAGATCCGGGGGCTGAGACTTTGGGGTAATGACCTACCCTTAATCCACCAGTAATTCGTAGATGATATAATGTTATTCTGCCAAGTTTCACTAAAGGAAGCCAGAACCATTAAGGATACTCTGCAGCTGCTCATGGAGGCCTTAGGCACTCTTATCAACAATGAAAAATCATATATCTTCTTCTTCAACACATCTAGAAACATTCAAACCTTTATGGCGAGAGTGCTAGGGTTTAGTATTGGTTCACTCCCAACGAAATATTTGGCCATGCCCTTAGCTGAAGGTCCTTTAAAAATTGTGTTTTGGAGCCATCTTATCCAAATAATCCAAAGTAAGCTCTGTAATTGGACCTTTAGTGCCCTAAACATAGTAGGGCACATTTTTTCTTCTTAAAGTTGTCCTTCAATCCATCCCCATCTACCAACTATCTGGAATGGCCAGTACCAAATATGTCTGCCACAAAATAGAGGAAATATTCAAGAAATTTCTTTGGGAGGGACCCTACAGCTGAAAAAATGGGCCTTGGTAGCTTGGTCGAGTGTCACCAAACCGAAGTAGGAAGGATGCCTTGGCCTTAGAGACCCCTACACCCTGAATCAAGTTCTAGGGGCCAAATTGTGGTGGAAATGGGCCTAGGGGGGCGGGCCTGTGGAAGAAAATATGGACAAGGAAATATGACATGCCCAACATAATAGAGGAAATTCTAAGATATCGATACCCTCCTAAAGGATCAACCATCTGGAATTTGGAAACTCAAAACAGTGATCTCATCTCGCAACACTTCTTATGGGAAATCAGGAATGGGAAAAAAATACCTATTCTGGAATGAATATTGGAAACAATGGGGAAAATTAAACCTCATACATGAGCTAAGTGAATGGCTCACATATGCTATGAACAATAATTATAAAATAGTCAATAAATACTAGAAAGAATACATCAATAATGGGAAATGGAGAAAATGGAAAGACATGACAGAATGGCCAAATGCACCAATATCAGAACAACAGAGCCATTCAAACAAATAGCTTGAGTCGAGAAGAATTACCCTCCAAGAGGGGCCAAGATTCTTGAGATGGGGATATGAAAATAAAGGCACATTTACAGTTAAAGGAGCTTACAAGAAAACAACAGTTTGGAGACAGGAGAATTAACAAATGATATGGAGGAAAATATAGGGAGGAAAATGGTGGTCGAATGTCTCCTACTTCATTCGGTTAGTTTGTAGAGGTAGAATATTAACCTGGGATCAATTTATCAAACATGGCTTTCATGGGCCCTCAATTTGTCCCCTATGTGGAAATCAAAGGGAAACACTCTAACACCTCCTAAAATCATGGCAATTTGCTGAAAGGAAATGGTGATAAGTGGAAGTTTTATTCAGTAAGATGAATCGAGACCCTAGTAACATAACAAAGATTGTCCTCAAGTGGAGACATGGTTTATTCTCCAGCCCAGTTCTTAACAAAGCTTGGTACCTAACTCCGGGGTTCACTCTATGGAAAAATTGGAAAGAAAGGAACATGCACATCTTCAAAAACACTAGGATGGGCCAAGAGATAGTGTAGGAGGGAATCAAGAGTAACATAAGGGAAACTATCTTCTTGGAGAAGTGGGTGCTAGAAGTATGGAAAGTGTCTCCGCAGGAAGAAAGAATTCTCCAGAGACTCCACTTATCGCCTAACATGGTTTCTCCAGCATCGTGGAAAACTGGCCAAGATAAAGGGGAAACCACAAAATTATTCAAACCTCCCCCAGAAGGATTCATCAAACTCAACTTTGATGGAGCCTTGAAAGGAAATCTAGGTCAAGCAGGTGCTAGAGGAATTTTTAGGGACCACCAGGCCAAATTCAGATTCATATATGTTCAATCTTGCGGCTTTGCAAGAAATAATGAAGTGGAAATTATAGGAGTCCATCAAGGTCTCTTCTTAGCCATAAGGTTGAGCTATAGAAAGTTTTTCATTGAAGGGTACTCACATCTGGTTATAACCACCCTAAAAAAACTTAACCAAGGAACGAGGTCGGACAAGCTCAGGAGGAGTTGGCGCACATCTCGACACGTGTAGGGCTTGGATGATAAAATTCGACAATTTGAATACCTCATCATCACCCACGAAAGGAGGGAAGGGAATAAATCCACTAACCTCCTAGAAAACTAGGGTTTTTCCTATTCGGGTGAGCCTCCAGAATCATGCAGGCTCTGAAATATTTGGGAGGAACCCTAGAGCAAGATGCAAAGTATCATCGAGCATGATGAGGTGGCTCTGGGAGACCAACCACATCTTCCAAAACCTGCCCCCCGATTGGGGTGTTATGTGGAGGAGTCGACCTCCCATGAACATTAATGATAGGAAAATTGGGGATGATGCCTACCACCTTTTGCATGAGCAACAAGGGTGGCAGGTAGTACTTCTGCATGCAAGCACAGGCAAGGTGGTGGAAATTTGGCTCGCACAGTAGCATTAAAATGAGGAGGAGACAAGCCTGGGGGTTTCATTGTGAAGGAAAGTTTGGCTACAGGCGAGATCGTGGGACTAGAGACCCCCAACTGACGATATCCTCTGTAATACTCGGGTATGTATGTCACTCTAACCTCTCTGTACACACCATGGTTATATGTTTGAAGTATTTTTGGGCTAGTAATGATCCACACGGGAGCAGAAGGGACTGGTTCAGGACCCTGTGGGTTATAGGAGGGCGGAATAATGTCATTGTTGTTGGGCAGAAGGATAAAATTTAAATGGGTCTCATTGTTTGGTTTATGGTAGGCATGATGGGTGGGCACTGCATGCAACAGTACTGGAGTCTGGTGTGTAAGGGCTGCTAGCAGGCTAGAACTAGGAGGTGCAAGGAAACCATCTTCATGAGAAGGACTAGGAGCAGTCTAGAGAGGAGGGGAAACTAAAAAATATGCAATTCAACCCCCATCCGGGTCCTAGTGACTTTGAGCGCATGGAGAGGGGGGGAGTCAATTCTTGGAAGTCTCATGCTGAAGCCCTCAACACTTCCTTTGTTACCCCTGAGGCAAAGAAGCATAGAGAATATGGGCCTAAGAGTAAGCGCTAGGGGGCTAGGGGGTATAGGAGTTTGTGGGTGGGAGAGGAAGAGCAGGGTTGGGTTCATGTGGTCTAGGTAAGGTCAACTCAGGTCAGAGTCACTCGATGACAGAAATGGGACAATTTTGGTATGTTATCACTCATGTTTGGTCCAATGATTGTTTAAACCATAAGGCATTACACCTTTGCATGATTCCTTGGACAAGTTTCCTAACACGGAACGAAGAAATGGCTCGTGGGTCAGCTGGATTCCTATTGCTCGTGGGTGTAAGAAGAGCCCTGCTGGTCACAATCATGGTAGAAGCGACAAGGGGAAGGCAATTGATAATCAGCCCAACCCACCCCCCCCCCAGAGCAAGCCTAGAGGGCGCAGGCTTGTCATCGAAGTAATTCAAGAGGCAACAATGGCGTACCATGAAAATACCTCAGAAGAGATCCAACACCTTATAGAAAAGCGGGAGGATGACATTAACAAACAGGTAGAGACAAAGATGGAGATGGCCACTGAGGAGTGGAAAGATTTAATTCCAGACCCGGGCCAAACTAGAGAGGGGCTCACTCAATTTAGATAGACCCAGTTCATGTATTGGTTTATGAAAATAATTCTTGGAAAATTTCTTGAAGAAATTTCCATGATATTGGTGGCTCTCACATAAGACTTTCTGGACAACAGGATGGAGTTTTATAAGCTCAAGTTTCAGTAAAGGAAGTAGGATGGTCGAATGGATGGCATCAAGTATCACATCCCTTGCATTTCCAAGGAAATGGAGAAAGCTGGCACCTTAGTTAAAGACCCGGCACCTGTGGAGTCAGCCTCGATCCCAGATGAGGATGAGTAATTTGAGAATGGAAAACTGTGTTTTTTTATTGAAGATGATGATGATGATGATGGTTAATTTCCACTGAGACCAATATTTGGTCCATCAGACGTAAAGAAGTGAATTATTTAGTTTGATTTGATATTTTATTCCTATGTTCAAAAATATTGGAGAGAAGCCTCCTGAGCTCACTATAATTTTGACATCTTAAAAGGCTAGGAAGGTCAGTAGTGCAACACAGATTATGAAATTGAGATCTAATGTGGTTGTATGTGGGGCACTCTAAGAGGAAGTGATTTTCATCCTCGATGTTCATATTCACACAGAGATGGAAGATCATTTCCATCCATGGTGTTTTAGGAACTGTCCAATGACTTGTTTCACTATGGAGCTCATGAGAGTTCGTTCTAATCTTCGCCATATTAATTTTATTCTTTGAGCTAGTTAAAACAAAGAGATACTAGTTATATGCGAATAGCTTTTAAATTTCAAATGTTCAGTAGATATGATAGGAAAGATAATAAAGACTATGTAAGGGTGAATATTCAGTCCATGTTTGCCTATTTCAATAGACTTAAGACTCTATCTTTTTGGACGACATACCATGCCATCAGGTGGCCAACAGATCCAGTTTCCCTTCATGGGCGGGTTGAGCCCACCAAACTGTTATATCTGGATGTATGATTACTAGTATAAAATGGCTAATTAATTACTAAAAAAAAGACTAAAATTTGCATATAAACGACTATTTTTTGGCCGGTGACCAATAGTAGCTAATTTACAGTATCTTATAACGCAACAAACTTTTAGTCATTTTTAGCTTAATCATTAATTGGTTATTTCAATTTTTTTATCTAGTAGTATATTTGGTCATTAATTTAGTCATTGATTTGGTCATTAATTTAGTCATTGATTTGATCATTAATTTAGTCACTAATTTGGTCATTGATTTAGTCATTGATTTAATATTTGATTTGGTCATTAATTGTCACAATTAATGACCAAATATACAATAAAATATATTACTATATGATTGCCCAAGAAAACCAATTAACGACCAAAGAAATATGACCAAAATGTTGGTCGTGTTATAAGATACTGTAAATTCGCTACTAATAGTCATATATATGCAAGTTTTAGTCATAGTTTGAAACCAATTAATGATCGAAGAAATATGACTAAATTTTGGTCGTGTTATAAGATACTGTAAATTAGCTACTAATAGTCGTATATATGCAAAATTTAGTCGTCATTTGTATTCAAAAATTTATCATTTGCAGTAGTCATTTATCTTTTTTTGGTAGTTTCATATTCATTATATAAACAACTAATTTAGTAGTTTATATTCATTTCATTTACTTTCATTAATAATCATTATAAATGACTAATTTAGTCGTATATTCATTTTATTTGTGTTCATCATTAATCGATATAAACTACTAATTTAGGTTTCAAATTGATTTTGTGTTTATTATTAATCAACATAAATTAATTTGTATGATTTAAAAAATGTCATACAATGTGCATGTTCATCTAATATGAAAACACAAACTTGCATATGTTAATTACAATACTAAAAAATATCAAATGCAACTATAAATAATTTCAACCACATAAATTATATTATATGAAATGTTAAAGTATTACAATATGGGTTTCCAACTTAATATTGATTGGACTACAATTTACACACAAAATGATGTTTCATCACTTCAAAACATTATCATTGTGTTGTAAAGGCATTGTAGCTAAATTGACAAACCCGGAAGACTTGACCATCAATCTTTATATGTGTGTCCTATGTGGGATATTGGCTCTAAGGGTGTCACCAGACCAATTCTCCTCTCTCTCTTTTTGCATTGGTCGCTCCAATCTTATTGCTCCCCTCTTTTTTCAATTCCTGCTTCTTTCCTTCAATACTGAGTTCATTTTCTGAAAACAAAAGAAGATATAATGTAGAGTGTAAGACATGAAAGACAATGAACACTAGAATATAAACTAAATTAGACTATAAATAGTTTATATAACATATACCTCAATATCAACAATGCCAAATCCATTTTTCCCTATACAAGTAAGAAACTCGAACAAATTTTCTTCATTAGGGCGATAATGGCCACTATAATGTGGCTAGATAACCTTTATAAACAAAGCAAATAAAATGTCACCATATATAGAAAAGAACACCTTAGTAACTTTGTATTCAAATTTCAAGGAAAACTTAGGAAAAATCATGTCAAATAAGTTATATGATAAAAAGCTCAAGATGTAGATAACTTGTGAAAACAAATAATATGAGGTGTGATGTTTAATCCTCGTCTTTTTATTCACAACAACATTTAATTTTCTAACGCATGAACTTAGTCAAGTACATAAACAACATTACTAAAATAACAACATGAAAGTAACCTTTTCTGATAGTCATGAAAATATTTTAACACAAAATATCTACAAGGATTCCAATCAATATAGTGTAATACTAATTTCATCTTCAAGCTTTGGGTTTTTTTTTAAAATGAACATGATACTAAGTATTTTCAATTTCATAGTTAAAAGACAAAACAAAATCAAAAGAAACATCCAAAATACAATCAAAGAATAAAGAGAGGATATCATGGAATGGAAATTTCAATTATAAAATATTTGTTTACCTGTCCACCGATGTCATGTCTGGCATTCCTAAAACATTTTCTTGCCCAAAATAACCATGAGGTGAAATAATCACAACATTAAAAACCATAGGAATTCCTACTAGAAACATTTCCAAATTTGATGGCTCAAGTGGCTAAGTGATCTCTAAGAGCGAATGAACCATATCCAAGACGTGATATGCATTGTTTCCCCATCCTTTTTCCAATCACATTTCTTGTAACCTGCCCACAATAGAATCAAGTAGCAATCAAACAAAGACATTGACATTTGTTTTTATCTATTATATCTATAAAATTTGAATCTGGTTTGTTTCTGTTACAACTCTGTTGAGACCACCTACTCTACAGTCAAAAATAGAAAAGGAGCCACTAGTCATACCTACCCATGGTCTCTTGTAGGCATGATAGAAGAATAGGTTGAACCATTAATTAGAATTGAAAAAATATTGAGGAAAGATAATTCATTATCTAGTTAACCAATTGCACATTGAACCCTATATGGAAGAGTAGCCCTAAATAAAGCAAGTTTTCTCTATCATATGCCTTGGAAAGACACAATCACTAACATTTCTTGTAATTTTTTGGTTTGATGTTATAAAGTCATTCTTGGGCTACTCCTATTCCATAATGGATTTGTTTCCCAGGAAGGATGAAAATTCGCTCTAATGACATGGAATCAGCTTAGTGATTTTTGACCCTACATGCACTAGTTTTTGCAAAGATTTTGTAGATGCAATTACATAGTGATATGGGTCTGAAATCATCTCATTCTTGTCTAATTCTTGGGATTAAAGCCTGAAATTTTGAATTGATAACTCCCAAATCCTACATGTGCATTTTAATTTGTCATTAATTCTTAGTTGCTCTGTTTGAAGGAAGTCATAGAACCCCTAAAAGAATTATATTGTCCTATGAAGTGGCTGAGGGTTCTTATACTTTTGGAAACAATGCAAAATTGTTTGTAATTATTCCTTTGATATTTGATCCATCAATGCCTCATTACCCACCTCACCTACAAAACTGGGGAAATATGAAGTCATATTTAACTATCTCCCTTAAATTTATTCTATCATCCTCTTTATAAATTCCCTCAAAATGGTCTGTTGATGAGAAAATTGCTCCTCGAGATGAGACACCTTCTCATGAGGAAAAGTTTGTTGATAAACACCATCTTGAGGAAATTGTTCATTATAATTATGAGATGTTGAAGTGAGAAAAGATTGGCTATTTAGTAAAGGCTATGCACAAATGTTAGTGATTTGTTACAAGGAAAGACATGGGTAGTAAGAGAATTGTGGAGATTCCCTACAACTCTTTTCCCAAACGTGACACATGAGGATTTATGCTTATTAAAAAACTATATTTGAGAATATGCACCATTTTTAAGGCAAGACTATTTTGGATGTAGGCGCAAAACATTTGAAGTAGGCTCCTGCACCTGACCCGATAGTCCACTTGCTTACCTATGACTACGATCTATTTGCTTCCCAGCTTGTCAACTGCATTTGTTCCAATTATCGGTCATATTGTGCCTGATGGCACGTCACTGTGACTTCAAATAGGCTACTCAACCACATGTGTGGTGGCTACTAAACTTGCACTGACACAAGTCTAGCTGGTTTTGATAGCACTCCTCCATCCACAAACTAATTATGTTGACAGTTGCTCTTCTATTGGTCATTTGTGTGTCTTTTCCCTCACGATTTCTCAACTACTGAGTGGTGTCGACTAGTCTAGCACGTGTTTCTTCCTTCTTAGTGAGTTTCCACCTTATGATTCTTGTGGTTTTGTTTTTTTCAAGTGTGAGCTTACGTGCAAGCCACAGTTCTTCCACCAACGACTTTCGACCATACCTTCCCACCTCTCCTAGAAAACTACTCTTGAAACTATATGCTTCTTCGAGGTGATGCTGGTAGATACTTTTCTGCCAACCGAAATGTCACCCACTACTTCTTTGCATAGTTTTATTTTCCTATTGGCAGCATGGTTTGACCCTTATTTCAACCACTTTGTTTTTTCCATGATTGACACAACCTTGTCACTTGTTGAAATTCAACATTTGCAGTCTTCCCACCTCTGTCACCTGATGAGTATGAATTATTAAGCTCTCTTCTGTCATTATCCAAAGAATTTATTTCCTGGACACGTGATTTTGCAAATAATTTTTTTTTTGCAGCAGAATTCCTTGTCAAAATTTCATCTCTCATACCAACTGGCATCCGGTCAAAACTGCAACTTGAAATCGGACATACACGTATTCTTCTATTACTAAGAGATGTGAATGGTGGAATATCTACTAGAGCACTCTTAGCATATGGGAGAGGTTGAGCCCTCCCTCCTATTCCCTTTCCAAGACCTCGCTTAGGACCAAGAGTCAAGTGGCCATCATCAGAAGCTTTGTGTGTTGAAGGGCTTGTCATAGTCTGATTTTCAAATTGAGCCCAACTCACAATCTGAGCATCTTCACTGGTGAATCCATAGTCACGTGGTCCCATATGGGGTTGTGGCCCTTTAATCCCACCCATATGTGGAAGTGAACCCTTTGTGCAGATGCCATGTAAGGTGGCATCACAGGTTCTCTCACACCATGACCAAGTGGTGTCACAAATATCTAACCTTCATGTCCCATATTGGTACCTCGAGAGCGGCCTCATGTCCCTGTAGATCTTGCACAACATCTTGATGCACTTCCTCTATTTTCTTGGGGCCCTCAACTTTCCACCTTTGTTTCCATCCATTCCTCCTTAGATCAATCAGATCCTTCAACATGAACCTCAGCCTAGAGGGAAGCCCTTGGGTATTGGACATTTTTGTCATCCTATCAAATTAAGCATTAATCTGTTCCTTGGCCTTTGAATGGTCAACCATATGACCAATAATGCTCATCAGTTTGCACAAAGCTTCAATATTTTCGTCCTCTGCATGCTGAAATTCACCAATTAATTTCCTAATGAATGCATGCATAATTCTTTCGGTCAGCATACTTTCTTTATAAATCTCACCAATAAACCTTATATTTCCTAGCATTCGTCATTGTGCTGTAGCCTTCTTCTCCCGTATTTCTTCTATTGAAAGGATTTTTTCACCATCCTCCTCTTCTTTCTTAGCCTCTGCCTCTTCTCTTTCATATTTTTCAAATTCTTCTTGACATTTGTTTAGAAGAACTTGCTTGAAAAAAACCATCTCATTATCTTCATAAAATTTTGTAATCCTGTAGCAAGCTGAAAACAAAATTTTGCATACATTTCACAAAAAGTCGGCTCCATCAAGGCTTTGTCAAATATTTGAGAAATTATACCATGAAGACATGATGCAGAGTCAATGTTCACTTCTTTGACCCATTCAAAAAGTTTTTCAAAGTTTTGGGGCGTTAATTTATTAGGGATGGATTTAATTTGTCTTTTTTTCAACTGATACTCATAAGAAACCTTTCCCACTTCATATCGGTTCTCTGATTTATGAATGGTGGGCAGAGAAGGCTATGGAGGAGGAATCAAACCCTTCTGCAAACCAAAAGCATGCTGCCACCTATCAGCATCAGAATTATTTATCACTAGTCCAACTTATGGAAATGGTGCTTGCACATAAGGCCTTGTTATAGGTCAATTTGGGCACCATTCCTAATGACCTGGTTAACTATGCATCATCTCCCAGACAAATGGATAGGGTCTATCATCCCCTATCATTTCAGTTATTATATTCCCTAAGACAAAGAACAAGACAAATCATTCAAGACTTTCATCTGCAAAGGTTTCCAAGATTTGAAGTTTATAATATATCATATGAGAGCTCATCAACGCTGCCTCTAATGGGACTAAGTGCGTTGCATATGCAGGTAGCCCCATGCAAGGCTGCTCTACAAAGCACTTCCCGACATCCAAGGGTATGTTGGTCACACTGGGAGAAAAATTCTCATTGTTCCAGAATCTCTACTTGGCTAGTGCCTTCTAGAAGAGTTCACATGTGTCAAACTTTGAATCCATGTGTCCATTTGACATCTACAAGATTGGGGACATGTCTTGCCTATTATTAGAAAGTAATTGGTTGTAAAACTACCTTCAACTCCTCTATAAATTGAGCATAGATCTTAGTGGTTGAGAAGGAAGAATTTGTGTAGAGAAATGCTGGTGGAATTTCAATTGAGGAGTTGATTTGAGTGACATATTACGAGATATATTTGCATTGTGATGAGGCTGGGATGCTGCTAGAGATGGTGACACTAAATTAATCACTGGGTTGTAACCTCCCCTTCTATCATTAATAAATATTATTGCTTATTTTTCCCTATATGCATCTATATAAGCTTTTATTTTCCATATCATGATTTCTTAGTTGATGTATATGGTTTATGCTTTATTGATTTAGCTAAATAACTTGAATAGACATCTATATTGTTGCTATATCTTGCTGTTTAGTGTTCATTATTGCAGGAAATATTTTGCACAGCAAACTAGAATTTTAAGCTACAACAAAAGTGACAGAAGGAAACTTTGGAAACTCTTGGACTCCAAGTAAGCTTCTTATTTCATTCTATGTGTCTGTTTACAGTTAGGAAAGATAGTCGTAAATTATTTGACCTGTTGTTCTAGAGTAGCACTTGTCTAGGGAAGAATGATTTATTCGTAATTCATAATTCCGCATAATAAATTGGTGACTCTGCTAGGGATATTACTCTTTATCCTATGTGTTTTAGCCTCTGATTTTCTTTGTGTATTCACCCAGTAGTTGTTACTCACAAATATTAGGCTTTTTAAAATCCATATTTGCATTAAAAGTGTGTTAGACAGCCGTTTTTTTCAATATACATTGCACCCAACACACTCTTGGATAGGACATAGTTCTTTGCATAGCACTGTCTCCCTTTCAGGCCTGTGTTGCAAAGCAATGTCTCCCTTTCAGGCCTGCGTTGCGAAGCACTGTCTCTCTTTAGAGACTATGTTGCCTCCTAAAACCATCCAAATTCCCTTGAAGTTGCCATTGCAATTTGTTTCAGTTTGTTTTCTGCTGTGTTTTCAAAATTCTGAGCCTCATATTGACCAGTGAAATTAGCTACCTCTTCCTCCTTTGAAAGAAAATTTATTCAATGTTTGTTTAAAGTGTTTTTATTTATCATTGACAAAATGATTTCAAAGTATTTTTATTATCGCATGAGATCCATTTGCTTTTGAAAAAGGAAATTGTCGTAAATTATTCGTTTCCTGATAGGAGAAATTGTTGTTTAATTCCTCATTTTTTCCTTCAAAAGAGAAATTTTTGTTTGTATTCCTCATTTCTCAAAAGTAAAAGGCATTTGTTTTTGTTGATTTAGTGCACTTAGTTTTTTTCTGCATTCATAACATTAAAGGAACTGAAAAGAAAAACATGCATTTGCATGTAGTGTTTTGTGTGATTTTCAAAAGGAACAATTAGGAAAATCTGCATTTAGTTTGTGCTCATTGATTTGTTTGCTCGCAAATTGTTTGCTCTTTCCCTCTAGTAGCTAGGATTTTCATTGAAAAAATAAAAGTGAAAGATTGCTTATCATTCTTAGTTTTCATTTTAGGAATTTCCAATACATCATCGCGGTGAACCTTTGAAAGGAAAATTGTTAAATAGGATCAACATAAAAATTATCTCAATTTATCTAACAAAGCATTGCAACCATAACGATAACATTTAGAAGGTATAGGCTAGAGATGTGTTTTGGCATCGTAAAACATAGCAGCTGTGTTTAATTTGTTAGCGATACATTCCAAGTGTGATACCTCAATCCATGTACGTAAGTATGTCATAGCTCGTCCACGTACTTTCAGGTATATCGGGCGGTGTTACAGTATGATAAGTATAAAGGGGTGCTCTCACTGTGCGGTTTTGCATCAGAAAATGCTAATACGGACTTGGGCCTCCACGTACCTTCGGGTATATTTGGGAGGACAAATTTTAGGTGCTATCCATCCATAGTGAACTGAGTCGGCCGCCTTATAAATTTTGATACACCGAACACAACATTCAGGGAGATTTCCTGCACGTATTTCTTGGTTCGCCAAGAGGTATTCTGCAGTTCACAGTTTCTTGGTAAACCATTTTTCCTAGCATTACCCTTTTATTTTGTTTATTTGTTTTTGGTTAAAATAAATCAGTGGAAGAACAAAATCCTTTCCCCCTTCGTTCGCATAAACTAGCATTAAAACCACCTTTACCACTAGAAGTTACTTCTGGTAGGCGAAGGCGATCATGATCTGCCGAATCAAGTACAATTCCTACCTTTGGTGCAACATCATCTTCCCATAAACCCAAGTTAGCTCAAGTTGTTTCTACACATCTTGACTCGTGTACTGTTTTCGAAATGGAGTCTTCACAACTACCTGTGGTCACTATCCATCCAATCATTGAGACCATACCTCTTGGACCCGACGTTGTTCAACCAGAAATTGATCCAGATCCTGTCTCTTCTTTGCCATAACATCTGAATCCTGAAATCGAAGAACTGGAAGTTGTTCTTACCTTGGTAATCCCACAAATTTCTATAGCTATTGAGTCTCCCATATCACACCGTCAACCACACGAAATATACTTTGGGCTTGAAGATGAAATACTTCCACCTGGTTTAATTGCAATTGAAGAAATCCCACAAGACGAGACACATTTTACTCCAACCCATTTTGGGGAGGACCTTTACCTGTACGAGTTTTTTCCTCAATCGTTACCATCTGCTTTTGCTGATCCTGTTCCTATTCAAACTCCTGTCGATTCAAAAGGGTATACATTTGGTCAAGTAACCATGCCTGAACCAACATCTTCGGTTGGGCCATCTGTTCCAATTATGTCAACTCCTGCCCTCACTACCCCATCGATGTTTACAACTTCATGAGATTCGTATTTTCATGGTGGCCCTATAGTCCCATCATGTTACACATCATTATCTGGAATTTTCTCTGGTGCATCTTCAAATCCATGGAATTTACCAAAGTAATCATCTGGTATTTTAACTGGTAATCCTATAGTGAGTACTGAACGACTTGATTCTTTATATAAATCATCAAGAAAATATCAAGCCGGTCCTTCTAGGTCTATTCCTTCAAGCACCATATCAAATAGACTCCCAACATTTGGAGAGAAATATTTTCCGTCTTATTATCCTCCTCATGCTGGGGGGCAACCTTTGGTCACCCAATATGATAGTACTCCGTCACCTTTTGGTCAACCTAATTTCAAAATGAATGTTTGTCAAAGGCAACCCACTCTTCCTATCCAACCAAAAACGGTTATACACTCGTATCAACTAGTTCAACCTGTTACATCCACATCCTTACCACTTGTAAATACATCTTTACCCCTTTTATAGAATCAAATTGTTGTACATCAACCTTATCAAGTAGGTCCTTCAACTCAATATCATCAGATGTTGGGTCCACCGACTCCAAATCCTTCAGTTAATTTACAACAACCTGTATCCGAAATCATTTATTCACAAGCTGGTTTACCAATTTATGGGATGTCATAGCCACAACCTGGTTATACCTATCAACTGAATCCAAGTTATTCTAATTTGGGTTATAAAATCGGTGGACAAACCCCTCTCAAACTTCATTTTAACAAGTATCATATCCAGGTTTTGGTCAACAGAATCCTGAAGCGTTTGCTTTTCAAAACAAACCCTATCTGGGTTACCAAAAACAAATTCCTTATGCTGGCGCTTAAAGGCATGTTGCTCAAGCAATTCCATCTTACCTTGGCTATGCTCAACCTGAACTTAATAGAAAGTTTCCCTTTGTTGCAAATTTAGAGTTACCAGATTTAAATTGGCTAACTAATGATCCAATTAACTATGCTCCTTGGTGGTCGATGATACCTCACAAATTACCCTCGGATATTCCTAAATTCACTAGAAACCCTGGAGAATATTTATTGACTCATGTCATGACTTATGATTTATGGTGTTCATCAAATTCCCTGAATGATGATTCTGTTTGACTACGTCTTTTCCAGCATATGCTCACTGGTTCGGCTACAAAATGGTACATTGAGTTACCTAGAGCTTATTTTGATATTTTCACTAACCTAGCTACCGTCTTTTTGAGTCATTTCCAATTACCCATTAGATATGAAACTGGAACAGAACTCTTGACCAATTTCAAACAAAATAATGCTACTCACATTTCTGATCATATTCATGAGTGGCGTCATCGTCGTAGAATGGTTAAGAAATTTGTTCCGGATCAGCTCCTTGCTAAATGGTTCATTAAGTCCCTATTACCATCTATAACTTAGGATGTGGCTAAGGGTGGCGTCATCACAGAAGAGCAAGTTATCGCTCGTTTCCAATATTTAGACTTGATTTACACTCAGTCTGGCACGCTCTATGAAAAAATTCCTAACGCGCCGAGATCTAATTTTACTTCTCCTCCTCAATTAAAGGACTCTCATGCTAGAGATGGCTTGATTGGCACTGCAAGAACACATCACAATACTACATATGATCTTGCACCTTCTCCAAAATTAATGTTGTGTTGTTTGACGAGGGAAAAAGTGACAAGCAACCTAGAAGCAGAAAAAGGGGAAATATAAGAAAAAGAAAACTTTTAACCCACAGGAAAGATCATCTGATCAATCTTATAGACCTAGGAAACCTTGTTATCCATGCATAATCTGTAATGAGGAAAAATTGGTTAGGGAATGTCCTCACCACGCTGAAGTCTCAAAAATCATCAAGACTTCCCATGCGTCAGCTGTGTTGACAGACCCATTTTCCAAATCCAGACACAAACATGGTTGCTACGGATCCAGCTCCTAGTTCCCAAGTGTTAATTTTATCTGTCAAAAAACCTTCAACATATATTTTGGTGTCAATGCATAATAAATATTATGGTATTCAAGCCACTGATCAACCTACTACCTCGACAAAAAATCTGTCTATAGAATAAATACCTCCTAATGCCATTCCTGAATTGACAATCAAGCCACCAAAGGGAGTAATTCACAAATCGACATATAATCCTCGAGCAAGAGCTACACAAAATTATAATATAGTTGAAGATTTCGCTCAATCCCCTTTAGCTATGTCTGCTCTTGAGGTGTTACAAAATTGTCCCTCCCAGAAACAGGCTTTATTGTTTGCTATTGGTGGAATTGATCTGCGGATTCTAATCTTGTCGTCTTTAATCATACGGGCTATGTGCCGTAACTACCAATAGAATTGGCATTCTCCATACAAGTAAATTTTCTCAATCACCTTGTTCATCACACTATTATTGATGAGGGAGCATCTACATGCATTATGTCTCTAAATTGTTGGAAGTCACTTGGCTCGCCGTGCTTATCACAATCGTCAACGACGTTGAAGGCATTTGATGGATGTACATATAAACCTTGTGGTATTATTAATAACTTGAATGTTGAACTAGGGGGAAAACAATGAATGTTGATGTTGAGGTTGTTGACGGACCCCTTGACTATAATATTCTACTTGGAAGGCCATGGGTATATGCAATGACTGCAATTTTTTCTACATATTTTAGAATGATTTCCTTTCCACATAAAGGTACTATCATAGTCATTAATCAGCTATCCTTCTTTGCCTCTTCTTCGCAGGTAACTGGAAGCGTTCTGTTCGTTCACATACCCCAACTCGAACTTCAAAACATTGGTGTAGGAATCTTAAAGGATTCCACTCTTATGAGAACCTTTGCATTACCGCCGCCCACGACGTCGGAAAACATTGCAAGTATAGAGACCTACTACATGATCTCTTCCACTCTATTTGGCTTAAGGGAGAGTACGGGTGATTCTGAAATTACTATGTTGGATGAGTTTTTGTCGCCCAAATCTATTGAGCTGGCATAGCAATCAATCTATCTGGCTTGGGTGGAAAATCCAAAATCAACGTCACCGAGTGTTTGGGTTGATCGTTCCTTAGTTTGGTACTCCCTCTGATCCTTTTTCCTCAACATTCTTGACAAATGAGAATATTTTGGAAGCCATGATGTCAAAAGGAGAACCATGGGAAGATTATCATCATCGTTCCCATATTCCTAATTATGAAGAAAACTATCTTAGTGAACTGTATCACTCGTGAACCAAAACTTTCTTTTCGAATTCTTTACCCATTAATGCAATCGATTCTAAGCGAAATTTGTCAAATATTGAAGAAACAATTTCTATCGATATTTCGACCAAACCTGGCGTTGTAGAAAATATTCATGTTAGTGTATCTTGTTCTCCATCATAACTCGAATCATATCACTCTCTATTTCATGAATTCCGTGATGTATTTGCTTGGTCTTACAAGGAAATGCCGGGCATAGATAATAGTATTGTTGAACACACTATTAATATGTATCCTGATGTCAAACCGGTGCGTCAATGACTTCGTCCTATTCATCAAAAGAAAGCCGCTGCCATCAAAGAAGAAGTTGAAATTTTTTTGCGTGTTGGTTTCATATGCATTGTTCTGCTATCTGAGTGGGTTTCCAATATCGTTCCTGTCATGAAAAAGAAAGGAACCATTAGAGTGTGTGTCGACTATCGAGATGTCAATCTTGCTTGTCCAAAAGACAACTATCCTACTCCCTTTATCGACCAGATTATTGACGATTGTGTTGTATGTGAAATATTTTCGTTCATGGATGGATTTTCCGGCTACAATCAAATCAATAGCTGCCCAGAGGATCAACATAAGACAAAATTCATCTGTCCCTAGCGCACATTTTATTATAGGAAACTATTGTTTGGTTTAAATAACGTTGGGGAAACTTTTCAGAGAGCAATGGACTATGTTTTCAATGACTTCAAGCACATTGTTCAACCGTATTCACGAAATTAGACTGATCACCCTACGCACTTGAGAGCCATTTTCTTACGCTGTCGACACTATAAAATAGGCATCAATCCACATAAATGTGTGTTTTTTGTTGGTTCTAGTCATTTGCTTGGATTCATGGTCTCAAAAGAAGGAATTCAAATCGAATCATTGAAGGTTCAGGGCATTCTTGATTTGCCAGCGCCATCAAATTTACTTCAGATATAGAAACTCCAAGGAAAGGCTAACTTCCTAAGAAGTTTCATTCCAAACTATGCCGAAATGGCTAAAGGATTTACTCTATTCTTGAAAAAGGGGGTTCCCTTCCATTGGGACCAAGTTGCACAAGCTTCTTTTGATGCTGTCAAGGATACCCTTATCCGAGCACCATTAATGTACCCCCATAATTATCAAAATGATTATTTCCTATATATCTCCACGGCTGAAACAACCATTGCTATGGTATTGGTCCAAGTAGAAGATGGAATTGAACATCCGATCTATTATTTGAGTCGTAATATCAATGATACTGAAGTTAAATATTCATATGTTGAAAATCTTACCTTGGCAGCTGTTCAAGTTGTCAAAATATTTCGCCATTATATCCTACTCTGAAAAACCACTATTGTTTCAGATTGCAACCCCATGACTTATATCTTATCACGTCAATTTTGGGGGGGGGGGATATTCAAAATGGATTGTCATTTTGCAAGAATTTGATTTAGAATTCATCAAGTCCAAGTTAAATAAGTCTTTAGTTTTGTCTGAGCTTCTTTGTGACCTTCCCTCTAATAGTACTGCAACTACGTCGGAACCATCAATTCTTGACAAGTTTCTATTTCTGATTGGATCATCTGATCCTTGGTATGGGGATTTCATCATTTATCTCCAAACTCAAACTTTTTGACCTGATACCTCTCACTTTGAACAACGACGTATTCGATACCAAGCCAAAGATTATCTGATCGTCGACGATCCACTTTATCGTCGTGGTGGCGATACCATTTTAAGGAGATGCCTCACTCATGAGGAGGCCGAAAAAGTGTTAAATGATTGTCATACTGGGGCTTGTGGTGGAGATTTATTTGGATATGCTACCGTGTAGAAGATATTCTGTGCCGGTTACTTTTGGCCTACAATTTTTTGAGACTGCATCCTCGAGGTCAAAATTTGTCATGCGTGCTAGATTTTTGACTGAAAAATCCGCAAACTGCCAGTGCCAATGCATCTTGTTGTCTTTGTGGGACCATTTTCGAAATGGGGTATTGACTTCATGACTTGTAACCCACGTTCGTCTGGGGGGCATGGTTATATTATTATCACAGTCGACCATTTTACCAAATGGGCCGAAGCGATGCCTACATTCAATAACAGAGGACAAAAAACTGCATTATTTTTCTTTAATCATGTTATTGCACGGTTTGGGGTCCCACAGGCTATAGTTACAGATCATGGGAAGCATTTTCATAATCACATGATGGCTGAATTGACTGCCAAGTTAGGATTGCCACATGATAATTCTACTCCTTATTATCTACAATTAGATGGACAAGTTGAAGCTATCAACAATATTCTTAAATGCATGCTTCAACGAATGATAGGAGTTCATAAAATAAATTGGCATTTGATCCTGTACTCCGCATTGTGGGTGTATCGAACCTCGGTGACAAACGCAACTGGATTTACTCCTTTTCAATTGGTGTATTTCCTAGAAGCTATCTTACCAATCCAATGTGAAATACCATCATTGAAACTCACAATGAACTTGTTACCTAACACCTCAAAATAAGAAGCACGTCTCCTTAACCTCATCCATCTTGATGAAACACGTCGTGAAGCCCAATTGGCCAACGAAGCGCATAAGAGACGTATAAAGGTGCAACATGACAAAAATGTCCAGCTTCGCAGTTTCTCAGAGGACGACTTGGTCCTTCTTTACGATCAAGAAGTTGATGTAATAGGTACAGAAAAGTTTGAGCCATTATGGCATGGCCCCTATATTGTCAAAAGAGTTCTTGCTCAGGGCACCTATGAGTTGGTTTATTACGATGGAATTCCATTGGCGTAGCCTAGAAATGTGTTGTATCTAAAACGTTACTATGCTTAATCATGAGTGTAGTAATTTTTTGTATTATATTGTATATATATGTTGTTGATTTTCATTCACTATCTTAATTTGTTTTTAGAGTTTTTCGTGACATTAGTAATCCGCTTTACATTTCATCTCAGATGTCTGAATCTTCAGAACCCTTTGTTGGTTATGCTGATGGTGCTATTCATAGTATGTAGAATCTATCCTCTGCAGCATGGGTCATTTTCGCTCCGAACGATGAGTTAGTGAGTTTTCAAGGGATTTGTATTGGTAGATCGATGAACAATATCGATGAGTATATCCTGTTGATCGAACTTCTCTCTGATGCAATTTCATTTGGTATTAACCGTATCATCATAAGGTTATACTCACAACTTGTGGTATTACAACTTACTAGTGTTTATACTGTTAGAAATCCAACATTGCATAGATTGTTCCTAAGATTTCGACTTTTGGAAAGAAACTTTGATTTTATTCAATATCAACACATTTCCAGAAATTTGAACACATTGACTGATTCTTTAGCTAATCAAGTTTTAGACAGACATTTGCAACACATGTAAAGAAAACATTCACATCATTGAATAGGATTGCACAATAAACATAGGAAAACACTGAAATCATATAAATATATATAGGTTTTTACAAAAATTTGTGCCCAAGACACATTGTTCATATGACCTCAAAATGTATGCAAAATTTCACAAGTAAACTAGTGGTGCTTGTGGTAACATGCTAGAGATCTAGCTATCCTATGTAGTAACTACATCCAGCGGTTAAGAACTCCAATAGTGTGTCGCTACAGCTGCATGGGTAGCTCTTCAATTTGGTAATCATGAATCCCGAAGGTAAAAACCTCTATGTGTTGTTGAAGCTCAGCCAGAGTCTCAACCATATCAAGATCCCGAAGGACTGCTCTCCTGACAACCCTCTCTGCTGGCACATCTTCTTTGCGCTCTGGTTCCACTACTAGTTGAACACGACCAACATCTGCATTACATCAAACATTTAATTTAGTCTTGGGACAACATCAAAAATACAAAAAAATTGTATAAAACTTAGGAAAATAAAAAAGTATGGTCAAAACATTCTTACCCATTGCACCCCACTGAGTGCCTTCTGGTAATGCTAAATCTAGATCTCCTTGGAAATCTACGCCTACGTATGCATACTCATCAATGGCGACAATCTGTTGCTGGAACCAGGCAAAGAACGTAGTCTAGAATGTAAGTAGATTGGCATACATGCCTACCCATGAGTTCCACCCATATTTGCATCTATGGATCTCTAGGATTAGACACATCCAGTGTCACATGTTGTGGCTACATCAGTGGAATCCGTTCCAAGGCGAAGGATATAAGGATCGAACCATAACTAAAATTCTTCTTCCTTCCTCCCTTTGCTTTGTTCAATTGTTCCTTTATCTAAGAAAGAACAAATTCAGACCAGTTAAATACTATTAGCTCCATACACTCTAGCGTGTACTGCATATACGATCTATTCGCTACATGTAGTGTAACGGTGCCAGCAAGTTTTGCGATCATGAAAAGGATAGTTCTCAAAGGAAAATCTTTAACATCTTGGATGTTTATCGTTCCATATTTTCTTGGCCCTGCCCTTGGATAACAATGTTGCAAAACATAATCTCTCACTATCTCTCCTCCAACGACAGAACCTGAGAGCGAAATGGGCAAGCCTCTCCTCGAAAAACCTATAATAAAGTATACATCCTCGATTGTTATAGGAACCACTTGGTTCTTAATATTAAATGCCTCGATAGCTGGATCCCATGCTCGAACTAAGAACTCCAATGGTTCTATTTGTTGCCTCATCCCTGACAACCTAAAGTACTTTAGTAGTCCACACTCTCTTAGGGCTCTTGCTATACCCAAATAATTTAGGGTAATCATATCCTATTCTTCATGTTCTCTTTCCCTTCATGTAATCGTCATTGTAATCCAATGGAAACCTGAAATACAACCATAAGAACCATTAGATTCCATTCATTGCAAAAAATTAGGCATATTTTGGGCATAATGCAAAAGACAAAAATCTTGATTGCACCCAACGCACTCCCTAACAATAGATAGTGTGTTGTGTATGCAAGTAGCCTTCATTTTAATTGGTATGCAACACAGGTTTCGACATTCAGGGGTGCGTCGCCCTCTTTTTGGGCAGAATTTACCCTATGGGCCTTAAAACCCTGAAAAATTGAAAAAATTGGAAATGAAATGATTATTGAAGGAAAGAGGAGGTTCACATCACTAACCTGGATCAAATAGAAACAAAATCCATCCACATAAATGATCGCAATCAACAGCTGAATTTCGTGGGAAAAATCAGGTTCAGAGCTCCAAAATACAAATGGTAACTATGGAATGATAAAAATGAATAGTAAAACACTTTTTAATAGACATTTAATTATTTGCAAATCGAATTTATTGCTATGACTATGGTTTTATTATGTTTTTAATCATGAAACAAGTATTTTTAATCCATTTGATGTTGTTCTGAACAGGTCTTACAACCGATGAATAGATTAACCATGCAGATTTATTTGAAGAATTATTTGACCACAAAGCATACTTTTTCTCCTTATTTTTCAAGGTTTTAAAAAAAAAAAAAAGGATTTGAAGTGCAGTTTTATCTCTTTTTCGAGCTTCGATAACAGCGAAAAAGGAACCCCTGGAGTCTTCTTTCAGCTCTTTTCAGACTCTGATAATGTGAAAATATTGCCGAGCACTTGTCTTTTCGAGCTCATAAAAGTAAATGAATTGATATCTACTCAGTATAAGTTTAACCCTTTTCCGGACTGAGATAGTTTATTTACGAAAAAGGAATACCTTGGTCGAACATGACTAAAGAGGTTCTCTCAGATATTATTTTACACATTTTCAGATCTGAGCGACAAATTTATGAAAAAGTACTTATGGAGTTTTCTTTCGTCCTCTTTTTCAAACTCTCTAAATATGAAAAAGGATCGGGCTATCACTATTTTTAAGCTCGTTAAAAAATAAAATAGCAACAGGTTTGTCGATCATGGAAAGAATTGAATTTCATTCATCGCTAGACTCGTTAAATTATTACATAGCGATAGTTTATTCACCTGAAGGGTTGAATTATAGATCAAGAAAATGTTATCCTCCTCAAACTTGTTAAAAAATAAGGAGGTACTGGTCGACAAATGACCGGGGAAATTTTGGGAAAAGTGAACAGAATTATTTATAGTAGAAAGTCACTCTTGAACATGACACTTCACTCCATGTCCATGACTGTTTGGGTTGGGTAATCATTTTGACAGTTCATTCATACCTATGATTCATCATACGTTCACTTCGGTTTTGGGTCAATGCTGCCAACTCATCTCAGTGTCACTGATATGTTCAAGAGAAGTCATCCAGTGAATAACTCATCCTTCTGCAATACTCATAAACCTTCATTCTCATGACTGTCATCCCTGAACATTGCTATATCAAGTCATACCTTTGTCTCCAAAATCAGTAACTCCCATTTCACAATAAGGTGGCTTCCTATCGACGAAAAATCATTATCCAGGAAGTTCACTTAGAAACATCAAATTCTAGTACCACAAGGCTTGTTACAGCATCAACAAGATCCTCGCTTCTGGACTTTTGACCGAAAGATTTTTTTTGGCGTTCGACATAAAATAATCGATTCATGCCTTAAAAACTGTATTGCAGTACCTTGAGGGCCATTGACATCAATGGTGGTTCTCTCGCGTTTGTTAACAACTCACATCATTAGCTGGTAATCAAACGATGTATTTCCATGTTTGATGACAAATCATATATTCACATGGCTAGACTTGTACCCGAATGATCGAGTGAACGAGATAAGAAGATGCCGGATCTAGTTTCAGCCGTCCGGGCTGCGATTTCAGGATTGTTTTACACATCATATGTACAGTGACCTTACATACATATCGTCATCAGAACATGGGCCTATATCTGTAGGCATGTCAATATTGGGAAACATTCCAATGTAGACGACTTTCTGAATTATGTACATGTTATTAGATTGTTTATGTGTTGAACATGGGAATGCCTACCCTCAGTAATTATGATCAAGAGGATATATCATGATGTAATGTATTGTAATATTGATGCAGGTCGCCACTCCACTTCATATCCCACCCATCACAGTGTAAAGCATCCCAATCAAAATATTGTCATTATTATTCTGACTTCATGCTTTAGAGGGAAATTGTTATAGGTCAATTTGGGTACTATTACCAATGACCTAGTTAACTAAGCATCATCTCCAGACCAATGGATAGGGTCTATCATCCCCTATCATTTCAGTTGTTATATGCCCTAAGACAAACAACAAGACAAATCATTCTAGACTTTCATCTGCAAATGTTTCCAAGATTTGATGTTTATAATATATCATATGAGAGCTCATCAACGCTGCCTCCAAAGGGACTAAGTGCGTTGCATATGCAAGTAGCCCCATGCAAGGCTGCTCTACAAAGCACTTCCCGACATCCAAGGGTGTGTTGGTCACATTGGAAGCAAAATTATCATTGTTCCGGAATCTCCACTTGGCCAGTGCCTTCTAGAAGAGTTCACATGTGTCAAACTTAAAATCCATGTGTCCATTTGACATCTACAAGATTGGGAACATGTCTTGCCTATTATTGGAAAGTCATTGATTGTAAAACTACCTTCAGCTCCTCTATAAATTGAGCACATATCTTAGTGTTTGAGAAGGAAGAATTTTTGTAGAGAAATGTTGGTGGAATTGCAATTGAGGAGTTGATTTGAGTGACATATTACTGGAGATATCTGCATTGTGATGAGGCTGGGATGTTGCTGGAGATGGTGACCCTAAATCAATCACTAGGTTGTACCCTCCCCTTCTATCATTAATAAATATTACTGCTTATTTTTCCCTATCTGCATCTGCATAAGCTTTGATTTTCCATATCATGATTTCTTATTTAATGTATATGGTTTATGCTTTATTGATTTAGCTAAATAACTTGAATAGACATCTGTATTATTGCTATTTATTGCTGTTTAGTGTTCATCCTTGCAGGAAATATTTTGCACAGCCGGCTAGAATTTGAAGCTACAAAAAAAGTAACAAAAGGAGACTTTGAAAAGGCTTGGACTCCAAGTAATATTCTTATTTCATTTTGTGTGTATGTTTACAGTTAGGAAAGATAGTTGTAAAGTATTTGACCTGTTGTTCTAGATTAGCACATGTCTAGGGAAGAATGATTTATCCATAATTCATAATTCCGCATAACAGGCCCTCCAGGAAAGATGCCATTCATACTCATTTTTGCTGCATAAGTATTTCTTGCAAATCTAGTATTATAACTTTGGGCAAGTCTAAACATAAAAGAGGAACCACTTAGATCCACATCCATTCACATATCATAGCCAACAACAAAATAATCCACCGGCTTGGACCATCTATCATCATTCAAACTGGCCATATTTCTCCCACGACATTCAAGTAGATAATTCCCACTCGGTTGCCTTTCAAGACCTCTTGCAGTGCTTGCTAATGCATCAGCCTCTCCTACATGACTTGCAAGTGCTTGGGAATTTCCAAGTAATTCAACAGTGTCTGGACAAATTTAAAAATGATTTGGCAGATCTTTGCACTGATCCTTGATTGTCAAAAAAAAATCACTGGAGTACTTTCTGTCTCCTGAACATTTAGTAACTAAATAGCTACTTGACTCATATGATTTTAAAGCTCAACTAAATCTTCCTAGTCATCCCTTTCTTTTAGGACTTGCTTCTCAAGCTCTTTTGAAGAAGTCTTAATCTTGACAACATCGGTTACTACTTTGGATGGTTCTTGAAGGTTCACATCTTCATCCTTCCCCTCTTGAGCCTTATAAGAATTATATAAATCACCAGTGGGAGCTGCATCATTTGCCTTATTGAAAAAATATTCTTTTTCTTCTTCTTGTTGACAACTACCTTGGTAGAATCACCAATATTTGCAGCATTATTCTTCACAGAAACATTGGAAGAACTTTTATTCTCCTTTTCTGAAACTGCTACCCAAAATGTTGAAAATTTTGGTGCCTCTAAGCTGGTTCTTGTGTTAGAGAAACCTCCAGAAAGTGCACTAGTTGGAAAAAATGTCCAAAAACGTTATTACAAGAAAAACATGGCCAAAAACCTCCAAAATATGTACAATCAAATGAGATGAATGATAAATGACAACTAAAAAATATGCAACCAATACCATCTACTACTATCAAAACTATTGAAGTAATGGGCATATACAGATTTGTTAGATTTATAGGTTAATGATTGTTACACAACATTTTGTCACTATCCCTGCAATCCCCAACACGCACATTGGAGGGTCGTTTCTGTGACCAATAAGCAGTGTCATGATTTGCGAAGACCATCATTGCATCCCTTTACATAAAAGCAATATCTTTGTTGACAATTCCCCGAGTAGAGCTTCAGAAACCTATTTTTGCCGCAGCGTGAGTAGCCGGCCACCTGTTACACCCTCGCGCTGATCGGGAAATTTAACATTGAGCCCGCACCAGTTGGCGCACTGTGCTAGTTAGACGCCCACACCAAGATATTTATGGATTTTTTTTTTAAAATAGAGGTGGAGGTTCCATTCCAACCACCTCGAGGATGAGTAATTGGGAGTGGTTGAACTGAAACAACCACTAACTCCTTCCTTTAGTTAGTAGTTTCCACCTCCCTTGGAACTCTCCTAAAGGATAGGACTCCCTCCCACCTTTGTAGGGATCCCAACCTCCTCCTTTTCCTCTATAAAAGAAACTATCTCTCTTAGTACAAGCTAGCTAAACTTGGAGAATTAGACATACTATAGCTGAATTACTAGAGAAGATAGAATAAGAAGGAATTACGTCGAGAAAGCTTGAGTCCATGAATTATAAGAGAGCTTGAGTCCATGCCTTCATCCTATCCAAATTCATTGATGAAAATTTGAGACATGCTTTGATTTAACCCTGCTGGAGGAGACTGCGACGTCAAATCATCAGTTGTACTCTTCCTTCTATTCATTTATATACATGACTACTGTTTGGTTCCATTATTGTGTTATGATGTTTACTTGGTGCGATATGTTTAGCCCTCTTTGACTGGCTAATAGTTATGAGTGAAACCATTATGTCGTATGTTGTTCTTGTTCTTTGTCTTATGTGCAGGTATCTGAGCATAAATATGAACGGATTGTGATTTTTCAAGGCAGGAGCGAGAGGATACTACTGTTTCTGCAACAACGACAACGTTGGATTCCAGGTAAGTCAATCTATCGTGTCTATTAACTAGGAAGCAACACTTTAGCGTGTCCTTTTGTTTCTAGACCCACCCTAGGGCTAGAGGGATCATCTCTGTCTACAGAGAGGATTTACCTTCATAACAAATTAGTGACTCCACTGGGGATTAGTGCAAGTTTGTCGTTTCATCTTGTTGGGTTAGTTTCAATTATTGGTTTAGTTATTTGTCTTTTTCTGGTTTGTTTGCTTAGGTTCCATCCTCTGTTCAACTCCAGAGTGTCAAGGTTGACCTCTGCCCATCAGGTTTTGGTTTTTCCTCTTCTTTCCTTATTTATCTGGCTTGGCGCGGTTTTTCTCTGCATAGTCACGCCGATTGGCGCATGTCTCTATTTTTTCACTCGCGCCAACCCCTCTATGGCACGGATTACAGCCTTACAGTTGCGTCAATCCCTGTAGGATTTGGTTTGACCTCCTGAATGAGTGTTTTGTTCAATTTTTCTTGCTTCTGGGTTATTTTTTGGGTGTGTTTAAGCCTTTGGGACTGTGTTGACTATTGTAGAATTGTTTCTCTAAGTCGTTTGTCCATTTTCCTGTCGGTGTCATTTAAGACCTTAGGGTTTCTAAGTGTCCTTGTACATTGAGCCTTCTGTTTGAAAACAAGTATGTTTGATTGTTGTCAGTATCTTTTTGGGTCATTATGCTGAGTTTTTCTTGATCCTTTTGAGTATTTTTTTGGTTTAATGATCATTTCATTTTTTTATTCGTCCTTCTTTTTCTCGCTTTGAGCATCAACTATTTTGCTTGTTTGGGTTATTTGGGAAACTCTCGGTTTGATTGAAATTTTGCTGCATTAGTTTGCATTTGTTTTTGTGTTTGTTTGTCTTGATTGAGTCATTCAATTTTAATCCTTACATTCAAAAAACTCAAACCAGTGTTTATTTTGTTTTCCATTGAATTAGTACATTGTGTGCTTCATTTCATTGAAAAATTAAAAAAATATATATATGTTTTGCATTCTTTCGTTGCATAGAAATTGAAACGTTCCTTTACATAAATAGCATTTGTCAATCTAGGAAGGAATATCATTTTTGATTGATTGCATTAGAGGCATTAGAAGTTTTATTCGCATACTTTCCTTGTTTGTTATTGTTTGAAATATTTCTATCCTTATCATAACTAGCATTCATCGAATTGAAATGATATTCATTTGCATATAGTTTGCATCTAGGTAGTTGAGCTCCAAATTCGATAGGGCCTTAAAATTGAAACATAATCCAAGATCAACTTTAAAATTTACTTAATGAACCTAAGGCAACATTGAAACCTAACACAATATTTCTAGTGGTCTAGGCTAGAGACATGTTCCGGCATCTTAAAACCTAGTAGCCGTCGCTCGCCTTTTGGCTTCAGACATTGCTAGTCGGACTTGTGCTCCCTGTACCGTCGAGTATATAAAGGAAGACCCCTCTAGGTTGCAATCCTTCATCTATAGGAAGCCGAGTATGCCACCTTGTAACCGTGATACACCAAACATAGCATTTGGGGAGACTACCTCCACGTACGTCAAGTCCTTGGCCATTTCTCTTTCATTTGATCACCAAGGTGTATATGGCAGTTCACGGAAGCCTGGTATAACCTCTTGCTTAGAGTACTTGAGTAGTCGTTTCGATATTTTTGTGACTCTTTAAATAAGAAAAAGATCATCGAGCACTTTTCCTTTCAAACTTGTTTCAAATTGAAAGTGACTAGAGTCATCTTTTGCCTGTTTCTCGACTCTTAAAACATGAAACAATGTATTTTGGTTTTAGTGTTGTAAAATTAATCACCTACGATCACATGCCTATTAAAAATTTTGTTACTTGGCTTGATTAATTTCCTTACTTCTTGATCTTGGAAATTTTGATTGGTTCTCTCTTTTCCGTCCTATTTTGATATACGGTCAAAGTGGCTAAACCTCCAGTTTCGTCATCCTCACTACCTCCTAGTGGTGGTTCTTTTCCGGACGTTTCTTTTGAAACCCCTCAGTCCACTAGGTCTACTGAGTTTTCACAGCCTATTATTCCATCTATCCAACCCCTTGCTACTCGATCTCTACTTGACGAGCCGGTTGAATTTAATTGGCCTCCTTCAAGTGCTTGGTCTGGTTTTGGGGAAGAAGGATAATTTCCTCCTCTTACGTCACGATCACCTTTTGTTGCTGCTGCAGTACCTCCTAGTCCCCGTACTCTTTTCAAAGATCTTATGGCAGACTCAGATATGGATTCTTCGAGTCTAGTTGGTAGTGAAGAAATGCCTGTTTCTACAGGAGAATATCATCTTTTTCCTGAAGATCTCTCTCATGTCTCTATCCAATATTCTCCACCATCGGTGACACTTCCGCTCAGATATAGGTTGTTGAGTCAGATAATGTCTGGTGTTGCGTCCATCACACATTCCAGCACAGTAACTCCTCCTCGGAGTTCGAGTCTCCCTTGGTTAGGGATGTTACCTTCGACATAAGATCCGTCGGTTACTGTTACGTCTGTCCCAATTCAACCTACTATCTGTGTGGCTTCATCTATAACAGTTGTTGCATCTCAGCCATCTGAATATTTTCACACTTGCAGGTCTATATTTCTCAATCCTACGTGGCATGTTAACTCCAGCCTGGGCAGATCACAACCCCGCGCCGTAGAAACCCTGCTTGTTTCTACCACGCCTATGGTTTCTACCCATGAGTTTGATGAGCAGATGTTGGATATTCACCAACGTTATGGTCTCTCCATAGAAGCCACACCTTCTTCTAGTGTTGTTTCCACTACCCTCGTGATTCTTGGAGGTCTTAATTTTGAAGAGTATCAGTTGGATATTCAACAACAGAACTCTCAGGGTTCTCAGCGGTCCCAGACTGCTGGAAATTTTATTTTTCATCACTATGATGCTGTTGGTAACCCTGTTTATTCATTTCCGCTCCATTATGATGAGCATGGTAATCTTGTCCATTTTCCTCCTATTGATCATAGCCACACGTTCAATATGGCCCAAATATTGTGCAACCAGGACAACCCTACGGTCCTTCTTCGGGTCAACTTGGTTATCAGGGACAACCTAGTCTGTCACAACCATCATTCCAACCTTTCACACAAGGCCAACCCGGTGGCCCCCAACAACCATTTCAACAGCCGGTTTAACCATCTCAGCAGCCGTTGCAACCTGCCCACCAGCAGATTCCTTCGTTTCTGTAGCCGGTTCTACCTGTTTACCCTGCTCAACCTACTCCACAAGGTCAACCTGCTCAATCGCAGGGTGCTTACTACCCTCAAGTTTCATATCAACCAGTATATAGTGCGCCCTAGATTCCTTACCCTCAAAATCAACCTATGTATCAGCAACCTCAAAATCATGGTTACATTCCACAGCAGAATCCTTATTCTAATCAGCAAGGACCACAGTGGTCTACTTCGACTCAATATCCTAGTCCTCAACCCCAGTATAAACCGAATTATCTTGCTTCTAATCCCTATGATCCGAATCCTTCGGGACAGAATATATGGGGATAGAATCCCACTCGGACTAGGTGGAATGTAAACAAAGGTCCTTATCAAAGACCTATGATGACTTTTAATACTCAATTACCATTTCTTGCTAGGTTGGAATTACGTGATGTGTTAAAATTGACCAATGATCCTATTCTTCATAACCCATATTGGCCTCCGGTTTCGACCAAGATTTCTCATGATTGTCCTAAATTTGAGGGTAAACCTGGAGAAGATCCCCAAACAAATGTTATGAATTACCACTTGTGGTGTTCCTATAATTCTTGGGTTGACGATTCTCTTCGTCTCCGTATTTTATAGTGAACTCTTACTGGTGCCGCTGCAAAGTGGTACATTGAGCTATCATGTGGAGTTTTTCAAGATTTCAATTATTTAGCCATGGAATTCCTTACAAATTATTAGTTATCGATCTGCTATGATATCGGGACGCATCTCCTCACTCCATTGAAACAAGACCGAGCTAATCATATCTCAGATCATATTCATGAGTGGCGGCATCGTCGTCGCATGATAAAATTTGAGATACCTGATTAGCTTCTAACTCATTGGTTCACCACCTCCTTTGTCAATAACATTTCCAAAGACATAGCTATGGGGGGATGTGTAACCGAGGAACAAGCCATTGATTACGCCCAGTGCCTAGATCTTGTGTACTCTCAGTCCGACGTCTTATATGATATCTTGCCTAATGCTCCTTGACCTGGAACTTCTAAACCACCAGCGACTCCATCCGTTGATGGTATTATTGGTTCCATATCTTAGACTTATCAAAAGTATTCTTCATCTAATTTCGGGAAGAAGAAGTCAACTTCTTCCACTAATGTCGCTTCTCAGTCAACTTCAAATTTTGTCAAACCCACAGAAGTGAATGCTGTTCAGGCCAATCCTATAGATAACAATTTTAAAGGTAAGAAGAAGGGTAAAGGTAAGGCCAAAGCCAATACCTCGAAACAGGATTCTCCAAAACCTTGTTCTCCTGATAGTTCTCAACGCAAATCGAAGTATCCTTTTTTGATTTGTGATGATGAGCACTTCACTGAGGGCTATCCTCAATGGTCTGAAGTGAGTCGATTGCTTAAAGGTGCCCAAAAAGCTCTACTGTTCTTAAAGAAAAGTTCTCACAGCAGACCCAGATGGTAGAGCAACCTCAGTCCTCTACCCCATTTGGCTCTCAGGTGTTTATGATGAATGGTTCTGCACCCGTTTCTATTGCTACTTGATCGAAATATTATTATGGTTTGCGTTAGGCAGCGGGGAAGGAGATCGCTGATGGTCCTCCTCCTCCACCTGTTTTTGGCCCTCTTGAGATTGAACGGCCTAATACTGAATTCATTGTTCGACCACCTTCCAAAGTTGTGCTTCGCAAGTATTCGTACAATCCTAACGCCTGTGCTGCTCAACATTACAGTATTGTTGAGGTTTTGGCTCAGGCGCCATCCATGATGTCCGCGTTAGAAGTAATTCAGAGTTTTCCATCGCAACAGAAGGCTTTGTTATCTGCGATAGGTGGGGTTGATCTTGTTGATACTAGCCTTCTCGTTTTTGATTTAGAGAATTTAGTCTCGCGACTCCGGCACAAAATTGCACTCATCATTCAAGTTGGTATTAATGGTTTGAATATACACCAGGATGTTGTGGATAAGGGTGCATCTACCTGTGTCATGCCATCTGCTTGTTGGAAAGCCATTGGTTCTGCAGCTCTCACCTCTTCACCAAATTCCCTTGAAGCATTTGATGGAAGGGAATCTAAACCTCTTAGTGTTCTCGCTAGTTTACCAATTACATTGGAAGGGAAGACAGTCAACGTCAAGGTTGAAGTTTTTGATGCTAAAATGAATTATAATCTCCTCCTTGGACACAGTTGGACTCACGCCATGCTGTGCATTCCATACACTCTCTTTCGTGTTTTGAAATTCCCGCACGAAGGAAAGATTGTTACTATCGATCAATTGTCTTTCTTCACTTCTTCTTCTGAGAAAAACGTTTCGTATGTGGATAAGATTCCAACTCCCTACAAGAGCGTAGGGTCGGGCCTTTTCAAGGATCCTGCCCTCATGGGTATTTTTCCCTTTCCACCACCACATACTGTTCAGGGCAACATAATTTCTTGCACTGATGATCCATGGGTTATCCCTTGCCTTGAATAGATTGATTCTTTTAGAGAATCTATGCCATTGAGTCCGATTGAAATTGATTATTGTGAAGTCATTGCCGCATCAGATGCTCTGTCCTCTAATTTTTCTCCTTCGAGCATGTCTCTTGACATTTATTCTCAATCCCCTTGGCCTGGTGATTTTGATTCACCAAATCCTTTGAAAGAAGTGTTTCCCTTCGATGAAGCCATCGTGGAAACCATGTCTCTTGAAGCTCTGCCGTGGGACACTGGTCATCATCGTTCCTCGTTTCTGCCCATTCTTGGGGCCATGTCTACCTATCTTGAGAATTTTGCTTCTTAGGTTCCTTATCCTCCGCTTCAGATGCCTGTTTAAATCCATGAATTTTTCTTGAAAGGTAACTTGGGTAACATTACACAGACGATGCCTATTGACGTTTCCATTAAATTGGGAGTCTTCAAGAACATCCATATTGGAGTCACTTGTTCTTCCGATGAAGTGCAAGTCTATACTAGCCTTTTTCGCGAATTCTGTGATGTCTTTGCATGGTCCTACAAAGAAATGCCTAGCATTGATCCTAGCATCATGGTACATGAGATTCCTACTTACCCCAGTTCGAAACCTATTCGTCATCATCCTTGTACGGTGCATCCTAGGAAATTTGTTGCCATCAAGGCCGAAGTGGAAAATATTTTCAAAGCTGGTTTCATTTATCTGAATCCATTGATAGAATGGGTCTCTAATATTGTTCCTATAGATAAGAAACATGGCATTATTTGTGTTTGTGTTGACTATCGTGATATCAATCGAGCTTGTCCCAAGGATAATTATCCTACTCCCTTCATCGATCAAATCATTGACGACTGTGCCGGGAGTGAGATTTTTTCCCTCATGGATGGTTTTTCTGGTTATAATCAGATAAACATTCTCCCGAATGATCAACACAAGATTGCCTTAATCTGTTCTTGGAATACCTTTGCATATAAGAAGCTTCCTTTTGGTTTAAATAATGATGGGGCCAAATTTCAGTGAGAAATGTCTTATGCCTTTCATAATATTCGCCACACCGTGCAGCCTTATTTGGATGACCTTCCGGCTCATTTAGCTAAGCCTAGGGATCATTCTAACCATCTTCGTCAGATTTTTCTTTGTTGTAGACACTATAATATTTGGCTTAATCCGCACAAGTGTGTCTTCTGCATTGATTCAGGTAGACTCTTAGGGTTTATCATGTACAAAGATGGAATTCGCCTCAATCCTCTCAAGGTTGAGGCTATTATCAATCTCCCCTCTCCTTCCTCATTACATCAGTTGCAGATTTTACAAGGGAAAGCTAATTTTTTACGTCGTTTTATACCTAACTATGCCGAATTAGATAAAGGATTCGCACAATTGTTGAAGCAGGGCGTTCCTTTTTGGTGGGATGAAATCGCTCAGAATTCTTTTGATGCGTTGAAAACATTGCTTTTCAGTGCTCCTCTCCTTCGCCCTCCAAATTATCATCAAGATTTTTCCCTTTATTTAGCTGATGCTTTCAACACGATTTCCATGATTTTGGTACAAGACAATGATGATGGGCATAAGCATTGTCTAAGTAGGTGATGGGTATGTATTATTCTTTCCAATGGGGTCACGGAAGGGGGTGGTAGCCCCCCTGACCTTTAGCATCCGGGCGGCTGGCGGAAAATTTTTGGTCCTTAATTTCTAGTGGGTAGTCCGCGTCCATGGTTTTGTGCATGGTTTTGCACATGGTTTTGGGGAACGATGGTTTTTGGCCCTTGGTATTTTTTGTAGATCCGGTCAAGGGAAATACGGTTATGTTCTAATCCAGGGTTTATGGATTGGGGTTTATGTATGCTTCGACATGTATATATATGTGTTGTAACACTAAAAGGAATATAATGAAAAATCAAGCTGGTCGTCCCAATTTGGGATCTAGGGGAAAATCTCTGTGTTTATCTGTTTTATGTTTTATGCTCTCGCTATTGTTTATTTTCTGTTATAAGATTCATGTGTAGATAATTTCTGTTCAGGGTTAAAACCTACATTTGGTATCAAAGCTGTTTCAGCTTCAAGGGGACGCCTTTGCTACTGAGGGTTTTTTGCTCGGGCCTGAGGTAGACCCTGTTCAGTGGGAGATCTGCGGGATCGATTCTTGCGGTGAAAGAAGATGGCGAGTGGCGGAAAGATAGAGATTGAGAAATTTAATGGTCAGAGTTTTGAGTTGTGGAAGCTCAAGATGGAGGATCTGCTGGTGGATAAAGATCAGTGGATCGCGGTAGATCCAGGTACTAAACCAATGAAAATGTCAGATGAAGACTGGAAGAAACTGGATCGGAAGGCTAAGAGCACAATACGGTTGTGTGTCTCAGATTCAGTATTGTTGAATGTATCTGGGGAAGCTACGACAAAGAATTTGTGGGAAAAACTTGGGACTTTGTACCAATCTAAGTCTCTGGTGAATAAGTTGTTCCTGCGGAAAAATATGTATAACCTGAGGATGAAGGATGGAGACTCGGTGACAGAGCATCTGAATGCCTTCAATACTGTGGTAAGTCAGCTATCATTTGTTGATATTAAAATCTCAGATGAAGATAAGTGCATCAGTTTGTTGTGCTCTCTACCAGACTCGTGGGACAGTCTAGTTATTGCAATAGGTAGCAATAAAACTACCTTGAATTTTCATGACATTGTCTCAGCCTTGCTATCGGAGGAAATGAGACGGAGAAATATGGAGGGTCATAATGGAGATGCCTTATCTGTACGAGGAAGGTCCCAGAACAGAAACAAGAATAAGGTTTCGAGTGGAGACCTAAATCTGGAGATCTAAATCTGCGAAGTTTGTAAAGGTATCTTGGAAATGCGGAAAGGAAGGGCACTACAAAAAGGACTGTAGATCTAAAGCTCCTGAGAAAGGAAAGGGATTTGATGATGCTCCTTCTACAGAGGCAAAAACCACCTCAGATGAAGGTGGGAATTTTTATTTGTCTTCTTCTTCAAATACATATGTAGATCATGAGTCATGGTTGATTGACTCAGGTGCATCCTTTCACTTCACTCCCCATTGGAAGTGGTTGGGGAGTGGTTCTGCGAGTATGAGAAATATGATGGTGGTGATGTATTCCTAGGGGATGATAGGAAGGCCAGAATCGTCGAACGTGGAAAGGTGGCTGAAGATGCAGGTGGAAGGATTGAGGAGCACTTCCTAGTGTTATATTCCTTCATTGGCCAGATATCTAATTTTTGTAAGCAAGATGGATGATGCGGGTGTAAAAACAATGTTCGAGAAAGATTCCTGCAAGATGGTTCGGGGAGCACTGGTATTAATGCAGGGCGTTTGGACTAGAAATTTGTACAAGCTACAAGGTAGTACTGTTATTGATGGGTGTAATAGTTCTATGGTTACTGAAAGTGGAGTGGAAACCTTAGCTGTCTCTAGAGAAAAGACCATGTTATGGCATCAAAGGCTTAGACATATTGGAGAGAAGGGCCTTCGGATACTACATAGAAATGGTATGGTAGAAGGTATGTCTAATTTCTCTCTAGATTTCAATTTTTGTGAACAGCATAGTGTGTATATAGAGCAGGGAAGCGAGTGTGAGTTTTCCTTCGATTGCTAAGAGTATGAACAAGATATTAGAATTTGAGAGTGCAAGCTTTTGTGATCCATAACATTTTAAATTCTAAATCTTCCGGGAAATTACATGAGAAATTTTGGAACCGATGCATTTACAGTTGGTAGTTCGAAAGGCATCGGTTCCAAAATTTCTCTTGTGATTTCAAGGAAGATTTAGAATTTAAAAATATATTAGAACTTGTGCACAGTGATGTGTTTGGACCTGTGTCAGTTCCATCACTGGGAAAGTCTGTGTACTATGTTTCATTCATAGATGAATTCTCAAAGAATACATGGATATATTTCTTGAGGAAGAAATCTGAAGTCTTTGACAAATTTAAAGAATTTAAGGCTCTGGTGGAAAACCAGACAGAGAAGAAGATAAAGGCATTGAGGACATATAATGGTGGGGAGTTCTGCAAGAAGGAATTTGAAGAGTTCTGTAAGAAGTGTGGTATAGCACGGCAGAAGACTACTCCATACACACCTCAGAAAAATGGAGTTTTAGAAAGAATGAATAGAACACTGATGGAAAAGGTAAAAAGCATGCTCAATGGTACCGGGTTAGGACAAGTGCAGGCGGCCGATTGGAGAGCTGCATGCCTATGCAGTTAATAGATCATCTTCATCAATGTTGAAGTGTTGGTGTCCTTGTTTTGATAGTTTGACAAATCAAAAGACAAGGCAACATCGGAACCAATCTTTAGAGTTCCAGGATCTAGTCCTCCTGTTCTCAGAGAGGGATCTCTCAAATTATTTGTTTTAGAAAAGGTTTATCTTGTGTGCTTTGGATATTGGTTTTTAGATTAGTTATTAAGTGCAGGTGTGTGATTGTTTGTTTGGTTGAATTGATACAACATAATATGAAAGGTCTAGGAAAGGTAGGTAGAAAGAGGAAGTATTAGCTTCATTGGGCAATGGAGTCAAAAAGAGGTCATGATAGACTTATAAATGGATATGGGATATCAGAGGGAAAATCTAAATAGGCCGCAGGATCCTTTGGTTTTGGAATGAGATGGACATCAATGATTTGGAAAGAGAAATTTAATTCTCAACAAAGGGAATTTGAAACCACAATTTGAACAATAAAGAGCTATTTGATAGACAGGGCTAACCATGAATTCTACAAATCACACTTTTAAGCAAATAATGACTTCAAAACAACTTTTAAAATGAAATCTAAGATTCGGGGAACACCCTATTTCCTCAAAGATTTTATTTCAAATGACTTAGAAAACATAAAAGATTCACTGATAATTATGGTCATAGAAGAGGGAACACCTAAATACATCTATGATCACAACTATAAAGACCTTTAAGCCAACTGTTCAAGCGAGGACAAGGGGCAAGATCAGAACATACCTCCTTGGCTCACTATAAACAAGGAAAATTCAAAGGGAGACTTCATTAACAGACTTTAAGTGGCAGCAAACAAACAGGGAAAACCATAAATCATGCTGAAACCAAATACTCGAGCTATTAAGGAAATAAACAAGCTTGAAGACTAAACAGAGAGATTAAAGACTCTAAAATGCTTCAACGAAGAAATTCCCAATGAAACGAGTGAAGGATGAACGGAGGTAAAAGGTGCTTCCAAGAGTCATTTCTTAGCCTAAAACTTTCAACCTACGGCAACGTAATAAATTATGGAACAAAACGAAAACGGGGAGAAAACATGAACGAGTTCAAAATACTTCACCAACGGCCAAGCTCATGGATCCAATGATAGAGCCTTCTCGAGAATAAGCATGCAACAACATCCTCGGCATCCCAGACTTCAATTTCTTCTTATTCAACAAACTATGTATTATTTGAGAAAGAGTTTCGGTATTACAGCTTGTGATCCAACCAACCCTTTTCTCGTCTTCTCCGGTAGTATTTATAGAGAATGAGGAGGTGGATACGATAAAAAGATCTCCAAAGATAATCAATACAGTCTTAATGGCTTCTCAGCCTTTGAGGGGCTCGATGAAGAAGTTTATAGATGTTTTTTACTGTATTAATGTTTTTCATTTAAGATTTAAGCTCGGTGGGAGCTCTTATTGACTTTTGAGGCTTTGTGTTATGTTAAAGTAACTCTGTTGATATTTTTTCATTAAGTTTATTTGCAGAATTAACTCTCTGGCTGCGCTGAGGAAAATATTTGATCTTGATCAATAACTTCAGCCTGTGTTTGAATGCCTTGAGGCACAGGTGGCATTGTGGTAGCTGGGAGGAATCAGTTTGCCTCAGATGTGGCAGTGGAGGCCTTCGATCTGATAAACACTTATGATTTTCTTTAAACTGTGTTTTAATTTGGAGGATTAGGCTTTTGATAATCAATCTTAGCTGTAATCCTCATAAATTTGTCTTCGATCTTCCATTCTGGTGCGTTCTGTCTTCGACACTGATACTCTTCTTTTGTGATTTATTCACTGTGTTTTGTTGGTGTGAAATGATGCGTAGGGCTCGTGAGGCATCAATGCCTTTGAAGCATTGATGAGACGTGAAAATTTAACCCACAGATGGCTTCCTTTTAAAGGATCGAAGGCGCGAGAATTGAAACCCCGGCCTTTGGCCGCTTCTTTAGTATAATTGAAAAAACCATTTAATCACCCTTTATAAAATAATATATTCAGACTTCAAAATTTTTGATAAAACCAAGTTGTATAATCATTTTGAGTCACAAAAGGAGCTTGCTGACGTCAGGGTGTTTGTGACCCGAAATTTTTATGAAATCCGCCATATAAAGTTCCCCGGGTCCGATTGGGGCTTGCCGACGTTAGGATGTTTGTGACCCAAAATTTATATGAATTCCGCCCTATAAAGTGTATCAGGTCCGGATTTCACGACCATGGAAGCAACCAAACAAAACCCTCTCCAATCAGATGCTTCCGCATGTGTGCTGACGGGTATGCTGACTAGGCGTTGGGGACCACCGGGAAATTTACTATGGGCAATGGGTCACGCCATACTTTAGTTTATCCCCTGAGCTCCTTTTGAGCATGATCACCGTCCAATGAGCCGGCCTCATATCAGATGATGTATGCCAATATCGCGCTGAGCCCACAGTCAACTTTTAATGTGCGGGGAGGGCGGTATCTCCAAACTGCTCAAATCCACGTGTCGGTCTGTGGCATTGATCGTGTTCAACTGGGGAATAAAACTTTCCTGTCAAAGGCGGTGCGATCAAAACTTCTCTGGTTTTGTACAGTGATTGACCGTGGTGTTAACTCGGGGCTAACGCAATTTTTTGTATTCGCTCCGGCCCATTAAACTCCAGGTTCAAAACTTGGAACTGTGGCTTCATTAACTATAAACCTGACTTATTTCTTCTATAAGCGGGTTTCTTCCTTTGGACAAGTTTCGCAGCTCCTACGGGCAACAACATTACAGTACCATACTTGAGCACTATCGATGCTTCCATTGATCGATAACTGATCATGAAGTATAGAATCCACCTCATAAAATAGAATTTCATTCAAACACCTTCATAATACAAAACAACATTACAAAATACTGTGTTATTTGGTTTTACTACTTCAGAGGGTGTGGGGAGGAGCATGGCCATTGGATTGCGTGATCGGGCCATCACAATCGGAGGTGGGGGGAAAACATTAAAAATGCTCCCAAAGGGAAACTTCGATGCGATAAGGACTCGATGGGTCTAGCACCTGGTTCCAGCACCAGGGCATATAACGGGTAAGTGGTTTAAAACCAAGACCAAAGGGGCTTAAGCCTTTATACAAAAAATATGTATTTTTTATGATTTTCTATGGTTTTCAAAGGGTTTTCGGGGTTTCAGTTTAGTTTAAAAATGAGTTTTAAACTATGGTAAAGGATGATTTTCATGAATGGAAGATGAGGAATCATGAAAATAGAGGAGTTTTATGGAGGAAAAGGGGGGCAAGATGAAGGTTAGTTTTTCAAGTGAGGAAAGGAAAAAAGGTGATTTTGCAGTAGTTTCTTCTCATGAAATTAGCAGAATTCCAGAGTGTAACATGGGCACAATAGTGAATATTTTGGACAGAGGTATGAGGCCTTCAAGAGTCTTCAAGAGATAACATTTTTAGCAATAAAAATTGTTTCTTGAAGGCTACAAAAAATGATTTAGCCACCTTTTGGTATAACAAATTTCATAGGTAGCTAACAGTGGCTCCACTTGGGGATGGTGCCTTCTTGAAGGCATCAAGAACTTCAAACTTGCATTCTCTAGAAGGCTAATCAGGGCCTTATCCATTGGGCTGCCTTTCTTTCCTTGAATGATCTTTTGCTGAAAAAAAAACATATGAGTAGCCATAAAAACAATGGATCTTTCATCAACGAGCTTTCTACCTACCTAATCCTATAGATCTAGCATTTTTTCTTCATTAGAGTGCACTTGGATTGGCAAACTCTTTTTACAACATTTTATTCTTTTGAAAACAGGAAATCTAATCTATTTCTACTCCTTATTTCTCCATGGACTCAGATTAAACAGTTGAGCCCATATGATTCCCTACCTAATCTACTATCTATTGGGATTAAACTATCCAATATATTTTATTCACTAAATTCTACAACATAAATTTAAAAGCATACAAGTCAGGATTGAACATTCTGACTTGTTGTTGATCTATGGCATAAAAAACAAGTTTCACATAGATATTATTTTGCAGAAAATTAAAACAAAATGGAAGTCTTAGGATTTGAAATTTCAAAGCATTTCCTTCATCTTTCTTACAGCGCTGTTTTGACTTTTGTTTGAGCTGTCTTTCCTTTTTCAACTGGTTGAGATTTTGAGCTAATTGGAACCAGATTTACATCTTTTTTGACTCAGAATTTGAAACAGATTTGAGTCATTCTCTTTGGGAACTTAGGTTCAGATTTTGAGCATGTTTGAACCTTTAATTTATATCTTAATCTACCAACTGATAAGCCAAGATTAAACAATTTGGAAAATCGAATTCACTAATCCTATCAGTAGTAAATTTAAAACTTAATTAGTCAATATTAGGTTGTTTGACTAATTAGAAGTGTATTTTTCAGGAGTGGCATTTAAGCTTTCACACTTTCAGATTTTTTTTTCTCTTTTTGGTATGGGGCTATACCTTTATTGTTTTTACAATCTGCCCTCTTTTCTCCTTTCTATTGTTTTTTGTATTTTTATTTTATAACTTTGAATACAAAATTCAGACTATGATATTTACAATGAAAATAAAATTCTTTGAAACTCATGATTCTTGGCAGAAGTAATGCTTTAGCATTCTGCCATTGACAGGACCTCCATACAAATCTTCTCCATTTAATTCTTTCAAGAAAAATGCATTGTGACCCCTCTCAGCATGAACAATATAGCGACCTTTCCACAAGTTCTCAAACTTGCCATGTTTTCCTTTCTCTTCTCTCGTTGAATCCCATTTAAGAAAAAAATTTCCAACCTGGAAATTGTTTGCCTTAGTCTTCTTATCAAATATCTTCTTCACATTTTCTTGAACTAACTGCGTTCTTTCATAGACTTCTTCTCTGGTCTGTTGTAAATGGATAGTTTGATTGATTCTCCTCTGCATATCATTCTCTTCATCTTGTATTTCTTGAAGGAGCTTCATGATTGGCACTTCTAATGAGGTGGGAAATACTGCATCCATGCCATAGACTAGTTGATAGGGGGACATATTTATTGACTTCTTCGTAGTTAACCTATCAGCCCATAAGGCATGAACCAGCTTACTGTGCCATGATTTCTGATTCTGTTCCAACAGGTTTTTGATGATATTGATGAGGCTCTTGTTGGAGGATTCAGCTAATCCATTTCCTTGGGGATAGTAAGCATTGGAATGGCCCAAGTTTATGTGGTATTTGTAACAGAAATCAACCATCTTCTTAGATTTAAAAGCAGCAGCATTATCTGTTATGATTTTTTTGGGACAACCAAATCTGGATAGGATATTTGTTTCAAGTAATTTGATAATGACAGATTCATTAGAATTCCTGGAGGGTATAGCCTCTATCCACTTGGTAAAGAAGTCAGTGGCCGTGAGGATCCACTTATGTTGAGCTGAGGAGGATGGGTGAATTTCCCCAATCAAGTCTAAACCCCATTATTGAAAAGGTGCCTCAACTCTGATAGGATGTAAAGGTAAGGGAAGAAGTTTTCTTTTGCCATCAAAAATTTGACACTTATGGAAAGACATGACCAAATTTTGAGTGTCTGGGAAAAGGGTAGGCCAATAGTAACCAGATCTAAGAATTTTGTTCGTTGTGGCCTTCCAGTAGAGGTGTCCTCCACATTCTCCATCATGCAACTCATGCATGATTTTCCCTGCATCATCTTCAAGTAAACATTTAAGAAAAATTCCAATAGCATTTTTCCAATATAATACCCCATCTAAGATGCAAAAACTCAAAGCTTTTTGTTTCAAAAATCTAGCTTTAGTCTTGGACAAAGAAGGAGGGGCATTCAAATATAAAAGCACATAAATAATGTCAGCATACCAAGGAGAATTCAGAAATGTATCTTCAATAAAAGGAGCAGTGGATTCTTCTATTTCTTCCAACACATCTACCATATTCATGTCTAGTGCTTGGAAGTTAGACTCAGCCATAAGTTTTGCTAATCCCTGCCCTTTAACTTGTTTGGTGGGCCTGATTTCTAAGTCATACTCAAGAATGGTTGCAATCCATTTTCCCCTTTTACCATCAGGGTCTTGACTTAGAATGTCCTTGACAACAGTATGTGGAACAAAAGCAATTATGTGAGAGTGTAAAATATAGACTCTAAAGTCCTTTAAAGCTTTCACTAATGCTAAGGCTTGCTTCTCCATTATGTTATATTTGAGAGGAATATCTCTTAAGGCCCTACTAAATAAGGATATTGGTTTTTCTTGCCCCAAAACATTCTTTTGAAGTAACACTGCAGCTATTGTATGTTCAGAGGCAAAAGAAAAGATATAAAAGTCTTTGGTGAAATTTGGACTAATCAGGACTCGTGTTTAAGAGATTGTTTGACCAGTTTGAATGATTGTTTAGCTGGTAAAATCAATTTTACACCTACATCCTTTTTTAGCATGCTGGTAATGTTTTTTCATAGCTCATCAAGGTTTGGGATGAACCTCCTCAGAAAATTAATCTTTCCAATGAAAGATTGTAATTGTTTGAGGCTTCTTGGATGGCTAATTTGTAATATGCCATATATCCTTGTGGGGTCTATCTTGATTCCCTCTTCTGAAATTATATGGCCAAGAATTTTACCTTCTTGGAGAACTATAGCATCATTTTTCACCCTCAGGTGATTCATGATTGTCTTTATGGCTTTGGGCACCCATTCCTACAGACTTGAACAAATTCACTAAAAAACAGTGTTAAAATTCCCATACGCGGGTATGTCCAGAATTTTCAGCGTGTATACGCGAGTCCATATGTACTTTTCCACGTATGCCATTAAAACCATTAAAAATATATATAAATTCCCTATTTTCGGACTGGGTTGATGGTTACTCCAGTAGTTCAACCACCCCAGTACGTGGCCAACTGTTTCCAACTGACTGAAACTACTTTGAGGGAGTATAAAAGCCCCTCATTTGCATGGCCTAAGGGAGAGAGAAATTTTATAGTCATTATACTCTGTTGGATTCCTAGTTCAAGTCTGATTCCCCGTGCTTCCTGCACTTTCCTAGATTTATACAGGAAACCCTTGTTTCTTGGAGATGTTCATCCATTTATATGCCATCTCGAGTGCACAAGTCTTGAGAGTTTCTTAGCAAGGCAAGGGCGGGACGAATCTGGACGATTGTCTGCTCGAAGATCGTGGAAGAATTCAGGTGATCTCTCCACTCTTTATTTCTGTACATGCTATTCATAATAATGAAGAACCGTCTTGTTCCTGAACTTCTGTGTTAGTATCTATTTTTATATGTGGAAAGATTGATTATTAAGCAGTTATTATCGTTTATATCATATTTCACATGGATTACACTAACGTTTAGGAGAAATATATGTTGTACAACTAGGTTTCCATGCATGTTCTTTCTTGTTTTCTAGGTTGAAGGAGGAAGAAATGTTCCTGGGGGTTTGGACCCCGTGGGATCTACATCGAATGTAGGACTACGGGTGAGTTCTGCTATCATTGTTATCTAGTTTTTTGCATTCAAGTATGGTTGTGTGTGAGTCCTTCTGAATGGCATGCCCTGCTCTGTGGAGGTTTTGACCCAACAAACCTCTAGGGTGATTTTCCCCGAAACAGAACTGGCGACTCCGCTGGGGATCACATTCTTGTGATTCCCCTGTTGGGTGGTTTCAGCTGTTTGATAGGTTTCCAACAGTTTTAACTTTTATTTCCAGTCCAGTTTACTCTTTCTCAGTCAGACTGAAGCCCTGGTTCCTTATCCAGGCTTGATCCTTTTTATTTTTTATTATTTACCTTTGCATACGCAGGTTTGTCTGTACACAGACGCGTATACACGCATATTTTTGTTGAAGGGAGGTACGTATACGCGGGTTTCCTTTAGCACAGTCGCGTATGCACACTTGTTGTCAAACTGTCAAGTAGCATATACCTGGGTAGATTTTGAAATTTTGGATTTCTTGGCTTTTTAGTCCTGTCTGTCTGTGGAGAACTATTCCTGCAGTGTCTTTGTACCCTCTGGATTGTGTAGAAAGTGGTCTTTGGTCTTTTCTCTCTCTTGTTTGATTGAAAACTAGCTTATTTGGCAAAGTCTTGTTTCTTGTGCTAGCATTTCTGGTTCGAGTACCAAGATCTCTTTCTGGGGATTCTTGGCTGTTCTGCTTTATCAGAACAGAGAGCTCCTGCTCATTTACTCTTTCCTACCTTTGTGTCTTGCTTTGCACTTCGATTTTTGCCCATTTCTTGGTTGGTTTTCTTGAGTTCAGTTGACTAGGTCTTGTTGCAATTTTTGAAGAGTCTTTCTTGGTTCTTTGAAGTTTTTGTTTGCTGCAAGGTTGTACTATTCTTCTAGGCTGAGTGATTGAGTTTCTTGTCTTCTTTTGCTCATATAAATCTTGCTACTAGTTAGCCCTATAAGATTTGGAGCGTTTTTGAAGTTTTTGCTTGAAATTCAGTGTTGTTTGGCTTGGGATTTGATAGTTTTTCTTGGTCTTTTCGAACTCTTCTTTTATAAAATTCAAAAGCTCAAAAAACATTTTGTTTTGTCATTTGCTTTTGTTTTTGCATTTTTTTTTTCATTTCATTATATCTTTTGAAGCTTTGTTGAGATTTCTTGCCTTTGGATTTTGACTTGATTTTGGAAAGGAATTGTCATTGATTTCTTCCTCTTGTTTTCAAGCAATTTTGGTGTCTTTATATTAAGAGTTTCTGATTTTTGGAACTAGCTTTCTGGACAACCAAAAAGAGATAAAACTGAAGGATCTTTGGGAAATTTCTCTCTGCTTTAGGAGATTTTGCATCTTAGAATTTGCATGCTCTTAGTGATTTGCATCAGGTGCACTTAAGCATTTAGTCATTTTCATAGTTTTTGCGAGTGTGAGTTTGTTATCTGAAAAGAAAAATAAATTTTTTTAATCTCGTAGAACCTGTGTAGAAGTTGCTTTTCATCGAAAGACAATAACTGCATTTGCATGTAGTTTGGTTTTTATTAATTTCTTTTCTGCGTCAAAACACCATAAGTTTCATTTCCGTATCCCTTTGACTTAACATAACAGCCGATTAAAATAAGCGATATAATTTAAAATCAACTAGCAAGTTTTCTAAGTGTCATACACCAACTAGCTAGGTTGTAGGGCATTGGATTAGGTGAGTGGAGAGTTAACTCTCCAAGGCCGCTCAAACAAAACATAGAAGTTGATTAATTGAGCGAAATCCAACTCCGTTAGGTGGACCGGGAAAGCTCTCCTCCAAAGAGTCAAGCGCGAGGGGAAGTGAAGGCTGAGAAGAGAGATACCCCCTCTCTGATTTGCTGAATCTGACCTCAAGACCATTCCGCCCGGCTTCTGACATGGATTGGTGCCCATAGTTTCCACTCCTAGGTTACACACAGGTGACTGCCAGGGGGAATACCCGTGGTACCTGAGGCAGATGTCGCATCACGTTCAGTAGTACTTCTGGGGGGTGCCCTTGCGAAGCTTGGGTGCTTGAGCCGGCAAAGGATTTCGTTAGGAGGTCGACGTAACTGTTTCTGATACCTTCTCTAGTAGGCCTGGGCCGTAATTATCCCAGACTACTTTCGAGAGGTCCTATATTTCGCTTTCTTGTATTTTGGTGTCCGGTCCTAAGCACCCGGAGCGGAAATACTTGAAGGTTGTTTGCTTGATTGTATCTCAGGGATTATTTTTTGTAGTGAGTGCTCTTTGCTCCTAGCTTGCCTAGCTTTATATTTTTTGAGTCTAATTAAAATCTGTTAAAGTGGCTGATCAAGCGCCTCGTCGATCGAGGAGAATCAGGGGGTTATCTCCCGAGAGTTAAGAGCCTTCTTCAAGAAGGCGTAGGAGTAGTTTAGCAGGTGAGTATCACCCTGTGATGTCCGACGGCGTGGAGAGAGATCCCCAAATTGGGTTTCCGGCAGGAGCATTCATCTCCGTATTATCCTCAAGCCAATGGGCAAGTGGAAGTCGTGAATAAATCCTTGAAGACAATTCTTCAAAGGACAATTGATAAAGCTAGATCCAACTGGCATATTATGCTATATCCTACACTTTGGGCATACAGGACGTCAGTGAAAACTGCAACTGGCTTTACTCCGTTTCAGCTAGTGCACGGGTTGGAATCCGTATTTCCCATTGAATGCGAGATTCCTTCTCTTAAATTAGCTGTTGAACTTCTTCCTGACACTTCTAGTCTTGAAGAACGGCTCCTTCATCTGGAACATCTCGATGAGCAGCGTCGGGATGCCGCCACGATGAATGAAGCGCATAAAATCCGAGTTAAAGTTCAGTACGATAAGGCGGTCAAACCTAGGGTTTTTTCGGAAGGTGACCTTGTTTTGGTCTATGCCCAAGAAAAAGATGCCCTGGGGGCAGGAAAGTTTAAGTCTATGTGGTATGGCCCCTTCATCGTTAAAAAAGTCCTTAAGAAAGGAGCATATACCTTGGTTGATTTTGAAGGGAACGAGTTGCCGGAGCCCCGAAATGGGCTCTATTTGAAGAAGTATTATGCCTAGGCTTCGGCCTGGCATGTTGCTTTTGTATATAGTAGTTTTTGCTTTGTACATATCTGGTTGATTTTCAATCTTTGATGGGATGGTGATGTTTTTGATCTGCTTTGGCAGGTTGTGTTGGATGTCATGAGTCATTTTGGTTTCACCGATGGTGCTAGTAGACACACCCGGAACTTAGCTTCCGCGGCTTGGGTACTTCATTATCCATCCGGTCAGCTGTTAGTATCAAGAGGGGTCTGCATTGGTCCTGCTTCCAATAACATAGCAGAATACACTGCAGTTGTTTATCTACTCTCGGAGGCAATATATTTGGGTGTTGATTCGTTGGTATTTTTCTTGGACTCTCAGCTGGTGGTGTCGCAGTTGAACAATATTTATCGGTTTCGAGATCCATTTTTACTCCCGTTGTTCTTGAGGGTACGTTTGTTACAGAGATCATTTCAATTTTTAACTTTCATTCATATTCCTCGAGCTAACAATTGGATGGCAGACTCATTAGCTAATCAAGCACTGGATTGGCATATTAATCATTCCATACAATAAAATTTAATCATCAAAAACATCATACATTTTGATACATTTATCACATCACATCAAACATCGTTGTATATATATCATCAGAGTGTTCAAAAACTTTACAAAATTTGGATCCATAAAGTCATACAAAAATTGGGCTTATGCCCGATCATGTTCAGTCTCAAAAAATATACAGTCATCTGATACATCATATCTATCTACTCCTGAGGTCCCTGCCCAGAAGTTGTGTTCCTATAGAACACGATCGCGGTGGCAACTCGGCGGAATAACCGTACCCAGTCACGGGGTACTCCTACCACCTGTCTCTGGATGGCTTCAGGCAGATCTTCCACTGCAGCCATAGGTACTTGGCGGGTTAATCCCTCCAAGTTCCTCTGTACAGCCTGGAGGGTTCTGTCTGGATCTACTGTATCTGCTTCACCTCTGTGACGCTTATGTCGTGGGTATCCCTCAGGTCGAACTGGTCCAATATTTTTTTCATGATCATTTTGAAATTGTAAGTCATTTGAATCCAATCAAAAACATGTTTGATTTTCACATTTTTTCATACATATTGAAAAAATTCAAAAAAATTATATAAGTAAAAAATTGTAAACTTACCGACTGTACCCCATGTTGCGCCTGGTGGAAGGACAAGATCTAGATCACCACGAAAGTCCATCCCGGCATAGGGATAGTCGTCCACAGCGATGATTTTTTCTCTCCACCATTGGAAGAACTCATCATCCCAAGTGGTCCGGGGAACTTCACTTCCCCCCAATCTCTTCATCATGTCTGCCCAGCGGGCAATTCTTGGGTCTCTCGGGCTGCTGATGGTAGAGATCACTCTGGGTCTTAGTACTGGAATCTTCTCAAAGAAGAATGTCATCAAAATTGTACCGTATCCAAAATGTTTTGTCTTTACTTGGCGGATAGAGGTCAATTGTTGCTTCATGTTCATCAGTAGGGCTGTGCACCAATCATATACATGAGTTAAGCATTCCACTGCTATGCTCATTTGCGTCCTGGACGCCTGGTGTAGGGAGGCAGATCCTGCCACTCTGCCAATGGTGAAAAGGAGGATTTTCATGTGCAAATCCCTTAAATATTTGATTGCAATTTGAGTTCCAAATTTCTTGGAACCCTGTACGCAGTACACGTGGACGTAATCTTCCACGGTGAGCCCTCCCAAAGGCTTACCGTGCAAGTCTACTGGCTCCCCCCTCCGGGAGAGTCCAGTAATAAAATATATATCTTCCACTTCGATGCGTATGGGCATCTGATCTATGATGAAGCAGTCTTCTTCCGGTTCCCAATAGTTCACAAGCATTTCGAGCAACCGGACATTACTCTTCATATTTGGCATTTTGAAAAACTTGAGCAATCCGCAATTCCGAAGAATATTTAGCGATGCTCGATCTCGCATGACTTCTTGATCAATTGCACTGTGTTCACGCTCTCTCCATGATATGGTCATCCTGAAAAATTTCAATAATTCCTTCATTAGCTACACATTTTTTATTTGGGGCTGCGCATACGTGACTTTATTTGTGCACAGTCGCGTGTATACGCGACTTTATCATTACCAACCCGCGTATGCGCAAACCCGTGATTTTTAGCAAGTGATTCTACGGTGAAAATTCCTAAATTTTAATTTATGAACGGACAAAATGAATAGCAAGGATGGTTTATGAGCTTACCTGACAAATTCAGTGCGATTTGACGGTCGGTTGCTCCTGTTTTGACGAAAGAAGTTTTTTGCTCCAGAGCACTTTTTTCCAAATCAGCAATGTAACAATGAACCAAATATGAGGTAATTTGTCTATTTATGTCCAAAAAGTTGAAAATTTTCGCAAAAATTTGTTATGCTTATTTTTTCAATCTATCTTAAGCTGTATAACCCGGATGCTTGGAAGTGCCCAGATTGGTATGTTTTTAGGTACATTTTGACGAATTTGAGATTTTTCCTAGTTTTTGATCCATGACTGCTGACTCGTCATGGCAGGTATATGATCTTCACTGGCATATAGGTTAGGGAATCCACTTTCCGTTGCATCTTGCATACTAGCCTCCATACTGATCACTTGCCATAGGGTCGATCCCATCAGGTCATGAGTATTACACCCATTTCACTCGCCGATTATTTAATCATGACTTGATGGTAGAGCTTTCCTTTACATGGGCTTCTTAGTTAGTTCCTCGCTATCACTTGTTGCCCATGCTACGTTTTATGTAGGCTCGGGAGTCCTCTTTAGTCCCGCCATGACTTATGTGTTGAAGCTTCATTCTTCTTCTTCCTCACTATCATTTTTTCTGGCTATTACCCTAGAGGCTCCCTAGTGTTGTTGAGTTGTATTACTGCATTGCATATTGGCTACTTGTTTATCCTGGCCTTTAGCCGGCTTCATTTGGACTCGATGTTTAAGCCAACTTTTGACCTTGTCTATCTATACAAGTTAACCATTGCATGCACTTAGCTATCGCGACTTAACACTTTTTTACCCATGGATGGAACATTCCTCTGAGTATCGCTTACCAGTTTCCGTCACCTTGCATTGAGCATAGGATCGTTCCAATCCCAGGAACTAGTGCATCTGTTTCTTGATACTCGTTCTATCCATTGTACCATAGCATTCTTTTATTCTTTTTAAGGCTTATTATATGAAAAAGACAAAAAAATCAAATATAACAAAAAGAGCGGGAATGGGATGTATCTTCATTGTTTTGATGGCAGTACAGAGTCAGTTTGTCACCCTTGAACAAAGCACATATACTTATATATATTTCCTACATTTGGGATGGTTTTAGTTTTGACCTAGGTTCAGCCTTTACCTTGTTTCACTTGTCAGTCCTCCCCCGGTTGGTTATCTCTTCCAATCATATGGAGAGTTTGTTCTGCCTCCTGCATAATAGACTTATACAGTGTCACTTTTTACTGCCATGGTCATCACGAGTCGTGCTTTTGTTCAAGGGAAGTCTAACCTGAGTCGGCCATTCTGCGGTGTCTCTTGACTCATTATTCAGTCGGCCTTCCCGGTCTTGTCAGTATCATGTTCTATCACATCATATGTTTTGGTCTTCTGCTCGTGCTGGTTTGAGAAGGTCCCCATTGACTTCTTGCCGGCGGGTTTGTCTCTTATCGACTACGACACATTGCTCTGAGAGCAAACCTAGAGCCGCACCTTGGGCCTATTTCCGTCATTGATAGGTGACCTCGTGCTCAGCATTTGATCATCATCATGGGTCTTTGACTGAGTGGTTTCCCCTGTGTTCGACGTCAGCACACATTATCACACTTAGGATTCGTGCAGTACCTTGATTTCCATTTGACCCTATCGGTGGATTTCTCGCCTCTGTGTCAGCTTTCATTATTGGTTGGTTCAGAGGGTTTCTTTCGTGCGCTAGCTTCATCTTGTGCATGTCGGAAATGTACTTCGGTTTGGTTCCGTCACTCTACTTCGTCCGATTCCTTCCAAATCTTGGCCTGCGGGTTACACTCGCGCTGGACTGATGTGGGATGCCTTAATGCCTTCCTTCCAACAGATCTTTTCCCATCGACTCCGAATCATTGCTCTGGGAATAAGGTCTAGAGTCTTTTTGTCAGTACCTTAGGGTTTGCAGTCATCAGTGGCAGACTCTTCGCTATCGACAGTGGGGATTCATCATTGCCTCCTGATTGGTAGATTCTTTCAAGTGTTCTACTTCAACTCATTTATTCGCACTTGTTAGATTGTACTGGGGCACCTTGACACTCATTTTCATTATTGGTGGGTTGTCTCGCGTTGGTTAACGGTATACATCATTGACCGGTAATCCAACGATTTCTCACATGGTCGACTTCAACTCATTTATTCCCATTGTGTAGAATTGTGCCATAGTGATCGGTGAAGACCTCGGGTTGCATCAGCATTTCTCGGTTCACTTTTGACAGTCCATTCAGTTTCTGCCAGTGATGTCGTTCACCCTTATATGTTGTAGTGTCAGTACAGCAGCATCCTATATGTTGGCTCCCGAGTTGCGTGATTGTACCGTTTGTTCCACCTCTTATGATTTGGTACTTGGAGATTCAGTTACTTATATGATCAGACATCCAGTTTCAGCATCATTGATCAGCTTTCTATATATGTGATACTTGGACATTGATTCAGACTTGTACTTCCGGGCCATGCTCAGATGATTCATTGTGTACTTTCAGTTCAGCTATACTTGTATACATTTTGGATCTATTCTGTACTTTCCATATGATGTATTTTTGACTGAGCATGGGTATGCCCACCTCAGCATGAGTTGACTCTCTGTTTTCTTTCATTGGTTTTTGGCAGGCTGAAATCTGGTGAAGTCCTCTCTTATCCTTGCGAAGTTCTTTCTATGTGCATAATACATTTCGGCCATCATGTACCCCTTCTGACCTCATATATTAGGGGGCATCTGTTATAGCATCATTTTTCACCCTCAGGTGATTCATGATTGTCTTTATGGCTTTGGGCACCCATTCCTACAGACTTGAACAAATTCACTAAAAAACAGTGTTAAAATCCCCATACGCGGATATGCCCAGACTTTTCCGCGTGTATACGCGAGTCCACATGTACTTTTCCGCATATGCCATTAAAATCATTAAAAAATATATAAAAAATCCCTATTTTCGGGCTGGGTTGATGGTTACTCTGGTAGTTCAACCACCCCAGCACGTGGCCAACTGTTTCCAACTGACTGAAACTACTTTGAGGGAGTATAAAAACCCCTCATGTGCATGGCCTAAGGGAGAGAGAAATTTTATAGACATTATACTCTGTTGGAATCCTAATTCAAGTCTGAATTCCCGTGCCTCCTGCACTTTCCCAGATTTATACAGGAAACCCTTGTTTCCTGGAGATGTTCATCCATTTATATGCCATCTCGAGTGCACAAGTCTTGAAAGTTTCTTAGCGAGGCAAGGGCGGGACGAATCCGGACGACGGTCTGCTCGAAGATCGTGGAAGGATTCAGGTGATCTCTCCACTCTTTATTTCTGTACATGTTGTTCATAATAATGAAGAACCGTCTTGTTCCTGAACTTCTGTGTTAGTATCTATTTGTATATGTGGAAATATTGATCATTAAGCAATTATTATCGTTTATATCATATTTCACATGGATTACACTAACGTTTAGGAGAAATATATGTTGTACAACTAGGTTTCCGTGCATGTTCTTTCTTGTTTTCCAGGTTAAGGAGGAAGAAGGGTTGCTGGGGGTTTGGACCCCGCGGGATCTACATCGAACGTAGGACTACGGGTGAGTTCTACTATCGTTGTTATCTAGTTTTTAACATTTAAGTATGGTTGTGTGTGAGTCCTTCCCGGATGGCATGCCCTCGCTTTGTGGAGGTTTTGACCCAACAAACCTCTAGGGTGATTTTCTCGAAACAAGACCAAAGAGTGTCTTCTTGGGATTCAATGACAAGCCAAATTTCCTACACTTCTCAAAAACTTTTCTCAAGTGAATCAAATGTTCTTCATCAGTTTTTGAGAAAACGGTTATGTCATCAAGGTAGATGATTATGAAATAGCCAATATCTTCAGAGAAGGCTATGTCCATGGCCCTTTGGAAGGTGGCCCCTGCATTCATTAACCCGAAAGGCATTTTGACATACATAAAGGTGCCCCAAGGTGTGGTAAAAGCAGTTTTGATTTGATCACTTGGGAGCACTAACACCTGGTTGTAACCCGAGAACCCATCTAAGAGGGATATCCTTTTTGACCCAAATACCCTTTGAAGTATATGGTCCATCTTGGGTAAGGGGTAGTTGTCTTTTAAAGAGGCTCTATTTAAATTTCTGAAGTCAATACAGAGCCTGATTTCCCCTGTTTTCTTTCTCACAGAAACTAAGTTTGATACCCATTCTGAATATCTAATTGGCACAATGATGCCAGCATCATGCATCTTTTCAATTTCTGCCTTAACTAAAGGTAATAAAACAGGGTTTATTCTCCTTAGTTTTTGTTTAAAAGACTTTTGATTTTCCTTCAAAGGGATTTTATGCTGGATGATGCTGGTATCATATGATTTCAAGTCTTTATATCCCCAAGAAAAAACATCTCTAAATTCTTTGAACAGCTCTATGTATTGCAATTTTATGTGAGCCGGGAGATTGTTGGACAGTTTAATCATCTTAGGTTCTGCTAGAATGCCTATGTTATTCTCTTCTACATTCGTTTCTACAGGCTCCATTCTCGGTTCTTTGGCTACATCGTTAAAATAAAAAAGCTGTTCTAAAGGTGTGAGACCTCTTGGAATTTTATCATTTTTGCATTGTAAAACTTCCAAGTCTTCTTGGTCTGCATTGTCAATTATCTCTGCTTCAAACGGATTCTCATAATGATTTATATCAGCAGTATATGTCATTTCAACTTCTGGGATTTGTTCAATGTACAAACAGTTTTCTTTATGGCTGGTTTTTGATATTGGTATGTCGAAATTGTTTTCTGATTTTAAGAAATCATCTATGTGTTTGTCAGAGTCAAACACTTGCCAGTGATCTTCGTTATCAGGCACAACAGGCCTGTGTTTTACCTTTACGCTGAGTTGTTCATTTATCTCAGGTATTTGGCAATTGCTGGCATTGAAAGCGAGTTCATTTGCTAGATGATTTAGTGCTCTTGGAATGAAAATAAGTTCATACTTTTCAAAGGTTTTCAATAGATCAAGGGCAGCGTTCCGATATTCCCTAAGCCTTGGATTTCTAGCTGAGTATTCTCCTTTGATTTGTCTTATGATAAGTTCAGAATCTCCTAAGATCGATATCCTTTGGGCTTCTAACTGTTTAAGCAATTGTAAGCCTAGGAGAAGGGCTTCATATTCAGCGATATTGTTGGTGCATGGGAAATCTAATTTATATGAAAAAATTTGATTCGTATTTTGAATCCAAACACCTGCCCCTGCACTTGTTTTATTACAGGATCCATCAAAGTTTATTGTCCAAAGTACATTTGCTTCATTTCCATTTTCTTGTTGCTGTTGATTGTCAATGTTTTGAATTTGATTCGAAGGAAGATTTGATTGTTCTGGTGAACTGATTGGGTCTATGTTTTCCTTATCTTGTTGAGTGATTTCATCTTCGTTACATAAGATAAAGGAATCTAAACTTGATTGAATAGAATAGATTGGAGAGTTGTTTGGTTTGTCTATGTTTCTCACCATGTAATTTGTCATGGATCATCATCTGCATATCCTTTTTTATATTTTATTTCGAAAATTAAAAAATATATATATATATATATATAAATTTGGAAATTCGAAAAAATATGCTATAGTATGAAGTTTTAATACTGTAGCATAAAAAACAAATGAAATGTTTTTATAAAGATCGATGTACATAAAAGTAGTCATAAAGCTTTGTTTTGATATGTATACTTTTGAGCTCAAGTTCCGAGCAACTGCCCGAGCGGAAGTGATGATCGCGGAAAAGTGCTTTCAAACAAGTTAATGCGGGGGGGGGGGGGGAATAGCTCGTTAGTTATCAAATTCGGACCCCCCGTAGTTGACTGGTCAAATCTCAGTGGAAGTCGTGATCAACGGCCTGGATTCATTACGGGGGGTATCGATCGAATTTTTCCGCCGTACTCTAGGACCCCCCGCAGTGACGTCATCAGGAAAGTGGGAGACAGCTGTCAAGTTTTGTACACATCATTTTGGCATTTATTGCAGATCTTCATAACCGTTAAATGGCCCATTGTCTCATTCTCATCTGTCTGTGGTTCTTTTTCCTTTGAGTCGTGCTCCTACCATCTTTCCGTTGTCCAAATACCCCACGAATTATTTTCATTAATCCGTCAGCCATGGCAAAACGAGCTTCTCTGTCTGGTTCCTCAAGCTTCAGCTCTCTTATGGACAGTGAAAAGGATATCCTAGATACCCTGTCATCTGTCAATCATTCCCTGTTATATCACCAAGTAACCTTAAACGCTGAAAAATCCCCAGTGTCTTCCACCATGAAGAGTTCTGGTGTCTTGTCCACTTGTATTCCAAAAGCCCACTTGTTTCCTAAGTTCATTTCATGGCTTGTCTCTTCAATGTACCCTAGTAAATGTTTTATAATGAATTCGCAGGGAGAAAATGTTTTGCAGGTATCAACGCAATTAATCCGCCAAGCTTTGTGTTTTCCCGAAAATGAGTCATCACTGCAATTTTCTGAAGATTCCTTGGCTCGATATTTTGAGGAACTTTCAAATGAAGAATTCAGTCTGTGCATGTCATACTTGAGACCAAATTCGAAGGAAGCTCAGCTAGAAGGAGAAGAATTTAGCCTGGAAACGTTCAATGTTGAGTATAGACCAATTCTGAGTTGCATCGCGAATATTTTGGGCAGAGACAGTGACCAGACAATTGATAAATCAGTCTTGGGAATGTTCGCGCTGATGATGAAACCATGGGTGGTTCTCGACATTCCGTCTTTTTGGCAGGAAATTGTAAATTCACAATTAATGGCCTTTCCTTTTACAGGTTTTTTCAGATTCCCGTCATTGATTTTTTACCTATTTTTATATCAAAATGTCGAAGAATTCATGACTTTGGGATTGAATATAGTTGATGTCAATAAAAATAAACAATCAGTTTTCTTTTGGACTGATATGATTAGAAAGGAAGGAAATGAAGCAGGGCTATTTGAGTTTGCTAGTCATTACATGTCCATTGCTTATATAATTTTGAATGGAGTACCTCCTCCATGTTTTTTACCAAAAGCCCGAGAGTTCTTGCAGCTCGGACCAAATTGCAGATTTGGAGATTGGTTTGTATTTGAAGAGTATTCATAGATAAGGTTGTATGGAGCTAGCATTGAGCCCTATAGGCTCCCAACTTTTGTACCCATGCGGCTTTTCGCATTGGAATTCATAAGACAGAGCCTTAATGTGGATCAGATACACTTTCTTCCCATGAAGAAAGGTGTTATGTATAAATTTCCTATGAGTGTGGGGCCTTTTGTGGTCAATTCGAGACAAGCTTTTGATGAAGTTTCTAAAATGTTGGAAGAGACACAGTTGCTGCTAGGAGAAAAATGGTCTTATGATCCGCATGCAATAATCTCTCAGAGAAGAATTGAAAATGGATACGCTGCATTTTCCCATGTAAGCAAACCTGATCACGAGAAGCTTGCAAATCCAGGTGAAACAAGTGCATCGAAAACCAGCATTCAAACGCCTCCTATTATGGAAAAGACAAGCAAAAGAGGTAGAGAAAATGTTGTTGAAATAGATGATGAGGAGCCCAGAGAGGAAAAGAGAACCAAATTAGCAGAAGATCACTCTTCCAATTCGCCAGGTTTTACTCTCCATGTCAATGAAGAACAAAATGTCCCCTCTTCTCCTAGAGGACATGAACTTTATTCAGAAAAGATGTTGTCAGTAAAAAAAATATTTTCACAGATTGAAGAAAGAAACCAGAGGATTAAAACCAATGTAGGAGTGCAAGCAGAACATCACATAGCTGCTGATCAGACCAGATTATTAACTGTAATGGATCTTGAAAAGGATCAATTTAGGATGGCTCTGTCACATCCAACAGGAATGTCCCTTGGATCCTCGAGCAACTTTAATGAGGTAAACATAACTATGGATGTTAAAAAAATTCCACTATGGGATAAAATGAATCTTCATATGCAGACCGGGCAGCGAATTGTAAATGATTTGAGTAAGACGAATGCTACAGCAGTTAAGGCTGAAAACATGCTTGTGAAAATGATAAAGCTGCAATTCAAAAACTCATGAAAAGCGCAGAAGTAGAAATATCCTCATTGAGGAAAAAGCTAAAATTACCAGCTACAGAGCACTCAATGGCAGCAGAAGTAGCTAAGGTGGAAAAAGAAAAGGAAGAGTTACGTCTACAATTGTTACAAAAAGATGAAGAGTTGTCCAAAGTGAAGCAGACTGCTATATCTCTGCAGAATCAAATTCAAAACCATACTTGCACTTTTGTTGTTCCTACAGGTGACAGAGATGCGGATCCTCAAACCCAAATTGTTCAGCTCAGCACAGAACTGAAGATAGCTGAAGGTGATCTTAAGCGGGTTCAGTTAGATTTGGAAACAGCTATTAAGATGATGAGAGGATGGGAAGATAAAGCAAATGAAAATAATCAGCAATTACAAAAGGCTGAGGATGAAATTAAGGAGCTCAAGGAGAAGCTAAAAGGTAACATCTCACTTTTAAGAGCTAAAGATATTATTTTGACTGAAATTATATCTGAAATGAAGTCAAATTGGGATTCCCTAAGTATAATTGCTACAGAGAAACGCCTCATCTCAGACCATGAAGAGGAGATATCATCTGAAAAACAAACGGTCATTAAAAGAGAAAATTGGGCTAGGAGGTTTTTAAATTTTATCAATTCCAAATCAGATGAAGAGATAGAAGATATTCAGATACAAGACATATACTTTTATGCTGAAGAAGTTAATAAAATGATAATTAAGAATGATCTATGGAAAGTTGCAGAGAAAAGGTTACTGAGAATTAAGGAGGCGGTAAAGAAGTTTGATATAACTTTTGATAAATTGATCCGAACAGGTTTGCCTTCATGCTGGACAGAAAAGGGAAATATTTTGACATGGAAGTTTTATGAAGATGCATTAACACTGGCAAAGAGCAGAGCAGATAGCAGACACGAAAAGACACAAGTTTTAAAGGGAGAGATAGTGTTTAACTTTTTACAGAGGCACTTCAATTTGCTATGGATGGTAAAGGCACTCTTCACAGAAAGGCTCACTCACAATCAGGCAGTTGCATTTAGATTGGAATACCTCAGCTACAGGAATGCTCCTACAACTCAAAGTGAACTTTGGAAAAAATGCAAAATCTTCTCCATTGACACAACAAAAAAGATCCCAACGGATAAATCAAAAGTAGCCGTCGATTCCGCAGCCACTTCAGGACCAGTTGTTCCTTTAGATTAGAAGTTATAAAAATTCTCATTATGTCATTTCTCATGATTATGCAAATGTAATAAGACTTTTTCGAGGCATGTACCTCTATAACAGTTAATAGTTTAGGCAGTTAAAGTTAGTTAGAATAGTTAGAATCAGTTTCATTACTGGAAACTATTTCGTGATAATGTATAAAAAGACAATTTGAAGAAAGATGAAGGTTCCGAGTTTTGGACCTTGAAGCTAAAATTTTGTACTGAAGAATACTGAATTAATGAAAAGTTTTTGCAAGTTTCCTTCATTCTGTTTATGCTGAATAGTTTCTCAGTTTTCATTATGTTTTCCATATCTGTGAGTAAAATAGAGTAATTTGAGTTGCAGGTCTCTAGATACATGTGTATTTAAGAGTTAAATAAACCTTAATGGGCGCTCCTCTATTTTAACGTTATCATTACTCATTCCTTCAGGATTTTACACTGATAGATTCTGTTTCAAGCAGCATATCAAATTGAAATCCTTTCTTTCTTGTTTCTTCCATCCTTTCATTTCAGCATAAGGAGGATATGGCATTGCAGAACCTTCCATGGGTTTAATATTTGAAGATTATATAATTAATTTTTGAAGGTTTATAAAACAGGGACAGATATACTTTTGTTTGTGACATAATCTTTAATGTCTTGAGCACGGATTTCTTTACACAGCAAGAAATTGTTTCTCAAGGAACAACATACTATGTGAGATTCCCTGTATAGTCTTCTGTTCTGGTTAAAAACGGGAATGGTGGCATAAGACATGTCCATTTGAAGGCTTCCCTGAAGTTTGGCTCCCCATGATCTTGATAAGAGCATGCCATACGTATGGGGAATGTAGCTACAACTATGTCCATGACTAAACTCTTAGCAGGGATTTGGGATAAGTTAACACACAAATATTTGATTAAACCCAAACATTTGACTCTGCTTGAGTCAAAGGAATACAAATATTTGTATGGTTTAGTAATTTCTAAGCCTAAGCTTTCCATCACTACCTTGGGCATTAGATTGTGTGAAGCTCTAGAATCTAACATGGCATTATGTAATATTTTCTCATGTATGTTCAAACTAACATAGAAGGGAGGGACAGTCCCTTCCTGGTATTTTCCTTCCACCTCTAGACCAAACAACAGCTCAGGTTTGTCATATGTCAAGTTTAAGGTGTCAGTATCATTTCCTAAATTCAAAGCTTTTAAAACTTGATTTTTGTACACTTCTTGGGTTACTAGTTCAGCTAGGGGAATGGTAATTTTTATCTTGGCAATCTCTCCCTCAAGGTTGAAAGGAAAATTTGATTTGTTGATATTTACATCTATCTTTTCAATTGAGTTCTTTTCAGCAATTTTGATTTGCTGAACCTTGTTTGGACTGGTAATTGGGATAGTTTCGTTAGGACCACTAGCAAAAGTGCTAGGAGTACTCTATTCAACATTTGGCTGGCTATTTTTATCTTTGTTTAAATCTGGTTCTTTAGCCAAAATGATGGGTTTGTCTGTTGTCTTCTTAGGCTGGCGTTTTTCGTTTTTCTTGATAGCAGTATTAGTGTTCTTATCCTTTGACTTATCTATGTTCCCCTTGCTCCTAAGATCGTATTGTTTGTGCACCTCCATGATTACATTTTCAAACCCCAATCTATAGTCATCAGAATCTTCATATGTGTTTGTATTTTGATCATAACAGAAAAAACCTTGTTCTTCTTTAGTGAGGAAAACATCATCTCCACTGTCTGATCCAATCAAGTTTACATGAGATTCTCCCAACCTTTCCAACTCCCTATCTTCCTCATATTGATCTACATAGTTCTGTTGGAAGGGAGGTCTAATCTGTTGGTCACTTTCTTTTTGCTTATCTTGATTGTTTTCTCTTCTATAATTCTGATTTCTATTTATGTTTTGGTTATTTTGAGGTTCTCTTGGTGGCACTCTCTCATTCAAATTGATATTTTCAAGCATCCTCTCCATCACCTTCACTAGGTTGTCAATTTTTGTGTCAGAAGTTGAGGTTGAGGGTAGTAGGTCATCTTTATAAGTTACCCTCTTCTCTAATCTCAACCTATTTCTTTTCTCAATTATGTTTGCTTCTATGCTCACAGCTCCTTTTTTCATGTCTTCTAAGGTTAAGTAGTCCCTCTCCCTTAACTGATAAGTCATTTAAGCATCAAGGCCTTCGGGACACCTTACCAAGGCCATGCCTTGAGGAGGCTTCGTGTGAGGTGGAAGAGCATTGTAAACGCTATTGAACCTAGTGGAGTAGTCATGAACACTCTCTCCTTGATTTCTCTTTAGACTCCTATACTCTGCTAGTATTTGGAGAGGGTTCTTTTTGAGTTCCCATTTGTTGATGAATGTTTGATGCAAGGCAGGGAGATCATTTATGCTGTTGGGAGGTAGATTTTTAAACCATTTCTTGACATCTCCTCCTAAAATTTGGGTGAAGATCCTCGTCTTCACAGTTTCTTCTTCTATCTCGATGTAATCGAATGCATCCTCCATCCTATCTACATGATGTTGATTTGTTGTAGACTCTTTTCCAGTGAAGTGAGGGATTTTGGATTGGTAATCATTTGGTAAGGGAAGTAGAGGTTGTGGTAACACTAATGGGGCATACCATGTTGCCATGGCTGGAAATAAGGGTGGATTTAAAAGAGGTGGATTTACAAGAGAGAAAGCGGGCTGAACTGGTGTGTTTTGCACAATGGTAGTATGGATTGGAGTGGAAGAAACACTTGGGCCAACAAACTAATTTTGAGAAGACTTGTTATGGGAAAGGCTAAAGTGACGAAGAAGCTGGGAATCAGGGGGAGTGGAAGGTGAGGCTTCCCTACTGAAGCTTTGTCACAAATATGCAATGTCAAGGTCAGCTTGGGTTAAAACACATTGAGATATAGTTCTAAATATGTTCTTTGTATGATGTAAATCAAAGTGTGAACCCTCTAAGCGAACAAGGTTTTTAGGGACAAAATTTGTTCTTAAGAGGCTCCTATTAGCAGTTGATTTTCCAGAGTTAGAAGTCTGCCATAAAATTCTCTCTGGATTTTCAACGATTAAAGGAGGATTTGGGTCTAGATGGGATCTAGTGTTGATCCTATGTGAAGCTAGACTATTTTTCAAAAATGAGAGAGGTCAAAGTTTTAAGGACTGTTTTTTTTTTTTGGGAGTTTTTCCTCTCAGGATTTCTTATCTTGTATGGGACTAGGCTTCTAAACTTCTTCAGGGCTGGTTAATACAATCCTAAATAGATTTGGGGAACTAGATGAGTAATAGGCCTACTGGGGCTAATGGAGTCGCCAAGTGGAAACTATTTAGCTTCTATGAAGGTAAAAAATTGGATGGTTCCACCACCACGTTTATTATGAAGCCAAACTAAAATGTTTTGGGTTTTTCTGAGTTATTTCGGCCTTATAGGTTATGAGAGTGTCCTAAATCTGACTTAACACTTAGCTAAGGTGTCAATACATATAGAGTTCACTCTTATGTCTTGGTAACTGATTCTTTCAAGGTTTGATAAGATTCTATGAGAATCCTAAGGGTTACTTAGTTTTTCACTGGTTCAAAAAGGTCCTATCATGATTATCGTTATGCTTGGTAGTTCTTGAAGAAGGTTACTTATGTTATACTAGACAGGGAGTATTTAATTTTACATATTTTACTCAGGGTCCCACTGTGATCTCCATTATGTTGGTGTCCTGTGTTTTGATAGTTTGGAAAATCAAAAGACAAGGCAACATCAGAACCAATCTTTAGAGTTCCAAGATCTAGTCCTCCTGTTCTCAGAGAGGGATCTCTCAAATTATTTTTTTTAGCCAAGGTTTATCTTGTGTGCTTTGGATATTGGTTTTTAGACTAGTTATTAAGTGCAGGTGTTTGATTGTTTTTTTGGTTGAATTGATACAGCAGAATATGAAAGTTCTAGGAAAGGTAGGTAGAAAGAGGAAGTATTAGCTTCATTGGGAAATGGAGTCAAAAAGAGGTCATGACAGACTTATCAATGCATATGGGATATCAGAGGGAAAATCTAACTAGGCCGCAGGATCCTTTGGTTTTGGAATGAGATGGACATCAACGATTTGGAAAGAGAAATTTAATTCTCAACAAAGGGAATTTGAAAACACAATTTTAAAAATAAGGAGCTATTTGATAGACAGGGCTAACCACGGATTCTACAAATCACACTTTTAAGAAAATAATGACTTCAAAACAACTTTTAAAATGAAATCTAATATTCGGGGAACACCCTATTTCCTCAAAGATTTTATTTCAAATGACTTAGAAAAAATAAAATTTTCACTGATAATTATGGTCATAGAAGAGGGAACACCTAAACACATCTATGATCACAACTATAAAGACCTTTAATCCAACTTTTTAAGTGAGGACAAGGGGCAAGATCGGAACAGACCTCCTTGTCTCACTGTAAACAAGGAAACTTCAAAGGGAGACTTCAATGATAGCCTTTAAGTGGTAGCAGACAAGCAGGGGAAACCATAAAGCATGCTGAAACCAACTACTCGAGCTATTAAGGAAATAAACAAGCTTGAAGACTAAAGAGAGATATTAAAGACTCTAAAATACTTCAACAGAAGAAAACATGAAACAGTGAAGGATGAACAGGTCTAAGATGCTTCCAGGAGTCATTTATTAGCGTAAAACTTTCAACCTACTGTAGTAAGAAATTATGGAACAAAATGAAAATAGGAGAAAACATGAATAGGTTCAGAATACATCACCAATAGCCAAGCTCAGGGATCCAATGATAGAGCCTTCTCAAGAAAAAGCATGTCAAAACCTAATCCAGTTTCCAAGACTTCAATTTCTTCTTCAACCTTCAACAAAATATGTATTATTTCGCAGAGTTTCAAGATACAACTAGTGATCAACCAATTATTAGCCAGCTATAAAATTTGTTATACCAAATGCTGGCTAAAAATTCTTTGAGCCTTCAAGGAACAAATTTTATGACTAAAAAGTGTTGGCTCTTGAAGACTCTTGAAGGCCTCCTGCCTCTGTCCCAATCTTCACTACTGTGCCTTTTTTCCCCATTCATAAATCTCGTTGTTTCCCAAGAAATAATATTGCTGCGAGCACCATTTCCCTCTCTCCCCTCTTCCAAAACTAACCTCAGTTTTTATCCCTCCATTTCCCATGAAAAACCTTCATTTTCATGTTTTTCCCTTTTCCCTTCTTCAAAATCCCTTTGATAAGGTTCAAAGACTCCTTCTTTGCCTTATCGGAACCCTCAATTTCCCTTGAAAATCATTCAAAATCCATTAAAATGCATATTTTATATGTATTATGGACTTAAGCCCCCTCGGGCTAAGTCTTTAGCCTTTCCCCTCCATGCGTCTTGGTTTTAGAACCAAGCGCTAACCTTCCGGGCGCTTATGCATTTTTTAATTAATTATCTCCGCCCAGTGTTCAAAACCTTAGTTTTATTTAAAAATGTCGGATTTATTATTTTCTAAAGTCTTCCGCCGATTCGACTTGTAAATCATTCTCCGTCGTCGATCTGATCTACAGATCGACGGTGCAGAGTCCATCAGCCCAGTGGTCCCCGCCAACCACTCACCATTCGAAAAACCGCACGATATTCATCGCACCGCCTTTGGGCGAGGGTGGTTTTCTCCCGATCGGTAGCGATTCCATATGCTAGCCGAAACGTGTCCTGGGCACTGTTCATAAAATCACCTTCCATCGTGTGTTAACGTTCGAACGTGGACCTGGCACGATATTGATGCATGCCGTCCGATCTGAGGCCGCCCATCCAACGGCTATCGCTCACTAAAGATGCCTGACAGATAACTGGGCCACGACGCGGAATTTAATGAATCTTCGTCGTCAATCTGATCTGCAGATCGACGGCCCACATTTCATCACCCTGTTTTCGATCACCCAGTAAACATTTTCCATTTTGACTTCTCGTTTCCACTTCCGACCGTCAATCTCTGCGCGATCGACGGCTCTGATTTAACAATTCTTCCGCCTTCTCTATGACTTCTCCTGATAAATCTTGACCATTGGATGATGCCATCCAACGGCCACGCTTCCTCCACATGCCTTCTGCAGTAATAAACCTATATATACAGGATTTTTTAATATTTGTTTGTATTTTGCAGGGTTTAAATGATTTTTTCGCCATTTTTGAAGAAAATTCAAAAGAAGAGGGTGACTAACCTCCTGCCTTCGATTCACCAAAGAAAATCATCACAGGGTGTTAAAACCACGTTTTCATCAATTGTTCATGAGGCATTGATGCCATATCGCCCCTGCGTATCCCTGTACATCAGCAAAAACCATGAATCGGGCACCAGTAAGAAGAGTATAAGTGACGAAGATCAAAATGAACCAGGACAGAGGATGGAAGACACATTTGCGGGGATCACGGCTAAAAATGTTTATCAAAAGCCTTATCCCCAATTAAAATACAGTTTAAATACAATCTTAATGGTTTTTATCAACAGGAAGGCCTCCACCGCCACATCTGAGGCAAATTGATTCCTCCCAGCTACTGAAATGCCACCTGTACCTCCAAGTGTTCAATCAGAGGATGAATTTATTGATCAGGACTAAATATCTGCCTCACAACATAGCCAAAGGGTAAATTCTGCAGGAAAATTAATGACAAACATATGCAGAGTTAATTCAACGCCACACAGAGCCTCAAAGGTCAACAAAAGCTCCCACCAAGCTTAAATCTTTATGTAAAACATTTAATACAGAGTACACCCATGTAAGTTTCTTCATTGAGCCCCCCAAAGGCCAAGAAGCCATTAAGTCTGTATTAATTGTAATTGGAGATCTTTTGTCAGATCTCACCTTCTCATTCTTCTATATATACTTCTGTAGAAGATGAGTTGTTTGGTTGGTTGTTGTTTGATCACTAGTTGTAATATTGGAACTCTTTGAAATAATACATAGTCTGTTGAAGTTGAAGAACAAATTGAAGTCTTGGAATCCCTGATAATGTTGTTGCATGCTTGTGACTGAGAAGGCTCTATCATTGGATCCATGAGCTTGGCTGTTGGTGAAGTATTCTGAACTGTTTAATGTTTTTGCCCTGTTTTCATTATGTTCCATAATTTCTTACTACAGTAGGATAGAAAGTATTAGGCTAAGAAATGACTCCTGGAAACACCTTAGACCTGTTCATCCTTCACTATTTTATGTTTTCTTCTGCTGAGGTATTTTAGAGTCTTCAATCTCTCTCTTTAGTCCTCATGCTTGTTTATTTCTATAATAGCTCAAATAGTTGATTTCAGCATGATTTATGGTTCTCCTTGCTTGTCTGCTATCACTTGAAAGCTCTTATTGAAGTCTCCCTTTGAAGTACCATTGTTTTAAGTTAGTCAAAGAGGTCTGTTTCGATCTTGCCCTTTGTCATTGCTTGAACAGTTGTTTTGAAGGTCTTTTATAGTTGTAATC
>JAXQQM020082409.1:0-189740 GCA_034641835.2 Pinus albicaulis
CAAAATGAAGAATTACACCCTTATACCTGCCCAATCTGAAATTGGCTGAAAAATTGCAGACCTCTGATGAAGAAATGGGCAGCACCGTTGGATTTTTGGTAGAATCCATATAAAACTTGCCTCAATTCGACAAAGTGAAAATATGGCCCCTCTAGAAAAATGGCTCAGATTATGGTTCCGCCCCTCCTACACACTGCTCAACTCAAGTTCCAACACCTCGTTTTTCCGTGCCGCTCTTGTGATGGCAGAGCACAGTGAATAAGGTTTAAGTAATGAAAGGCTGACGGACTTTCAAAGAGATAGTTAGAAGCAGTTGGTTCTGAGATCCATATTGTTTAGGCGGAGGTCGGGTCAGTTCTCGTCCCGACCCCGCCATAAAAAACCGATTGTTTTACCATCCATTTTGGGCCAGCGTGTTTTATTTAATACGTACAAATTTTACTTGGCGTTTGAACCGCATTCCATTAAAAAACATTTATGTGACCGTTTTGTATTTTAATATATTTGATGGGGATGTGGGGGGGGGTCAGGGCGGACCAATAATTGGGCGGCCCGCCCCATATAAAACGTGCCCAGTGTGCGGACGGTGGCTGATGGGGTTAACAACCTACTTCGTATCTCATGTCTTGGTATGAGGAGGTTTCAGATGGAATTGGCCAGAGTTGACCACCCGCCCCCCAACAACATTCCTTTTTAATATAATATGGATACGCATTGGGGTGGCAGGGTTGGTGGCCCGCCACCCTTATTATATATTTTTTTTTTGTTTTATTTGTTATTAAAACAAATTGGTTTTTTTGAACCTTCGAATTTTGACCGAAGGACTGCATTTAACGGTCCCACAAATTCGCCCGGAATCTGGCCAGGTTGGTCGGAATCCGGTGGCCGAGTTTCAGCAAAATTGTTGCCTCCTTAGTCTGCCACATCACCAAGTCAACCTCTAAACTTTGACTGCTCCTAACTCCTTCATTCGGACTCGGAATTGAGTGCCGTCTGCGCTGTTAGATTCAGAATTTCGAGATCTACAACTTGAACTTGGTTCGAAAGATTTTCGAACACTTTGATTTCTGAGCCTTGTACTTAAGCCATTTGTACCTGTACTTGTTTAATCCACCTGGATCAGTATGCCAATTTCTAAAACATTGTCTTCATGTACTTGTCAATTTTTATTTATCTTCTATTCAATGTCAATGTCAATTTCAAATTTAGATTTGTATATGTATTTCTAATTTTATTTCTATCGCCATTTATGCCCTAGAAATTGAAACTGAAACATTTAGAAATACAAATTACTCATTTCTCGGATGCGGGTGAATGATACGGGTAGTTGGAAAGCGATCCCAACATGTGACACATGGCTTTGCCACATGGTTACGCTTGGGCTCAAGCCGGTGGAATTTATATCAACCAACTGGTCTCAACACTTAGTCATTAATATGCCCAAACATCGATGTGGCTACCACCTTCTCAAAATTCCTCCACACTGTATCATTCCGCCATCTCCCTTCAGTTGCATTTTCCCCTCTGTGGTCTCAGAACCGAGCTCTCGAACGCCCACAGGGAGGCGATGCAGCCTCTACTACTGCCTTATGCTAGCTCCTGGTCACAATTTCTCTCATAGCCTTCACTATAGCTTCAAGTTTGCACCTGGATCTCAGAATCCTCAGCCTACTACTCCCTCTGCTCAACCTTCTCTACTCACCTGTATCTCCAACACCCCCAATAGCTCCAATATGCCCAAGCGACATAGAATGCATTGCTGCTGAGGCAGTCGGCGAGGGTGTGCTTCTCGTCCTCCTTTGTCCATTCGTTCTAATTCTTCTTCGCCACCTCACGATGAGTATTTCAACCACTATCTTGCAACTCATAGTGGCAGAGGTTGAGGTCACGCTTCCCGGTCATCTCGCTCTGTCTCTCCTCGCGGCATTTTCGCTCTACGCCACACAACTAGCCATCCCTCTCCACCTCTGCCTCATTTGGAGACTTGGCCTCTTCCGCTCTCGCCACATGTGAATTTTGCTCAATTCCACTATACCTGTGCTCTGCATCGCCCTTACCTCACAGTCACCATTACCATCAGCTTCAAGGAGTAAGCTCCCCCTACTACAGGCCATAGCCCTAGGAAAAAACAAAGAAAATCCATCATAAACTCAGTGCCTCTTCCACTCTCGTGTAAATCGGAAGCTCTTCCAGTCAATCAGGGTGCCCCCTCCTCTAGAAGCAACGGAAAAGGCAGTAGTGGAAGCAGTAGCAGTGGAGGTGATGGCTACAAGGGCAGTGCACGCACTGTTTGCACCGCCACAAATCCAGCACTAGTAGCTCAACAAATGACACATGCAAATGACTCCTCCGAAGACTATAGGTGCCTCATTGTGGAGGAACCACCGCCTCAGCAGAATGACACCTAGCTTGAAAAGCTATTTTTTTACAATTATGTTAATTTTCTTGGTCACTTTGTCTCTCCTGAATACTTTCATAATACTCAACTATTTTTTGTATGAAGCTGGTTTCCCCTCTGTGGGTAGTTGTAGTTTGACTGGTTTCCCAATCTGGGGCAGTCATTATTTTGATTTTTTGACATACAATGCCTTTGGAATTGGCTAGTTCAGTGATTCCAGAGGATGGAATCTCCTTGTAAATTATGTTACATTAATAGAATTTAGTCTAACTTAGAAAAACAAAAATACAAATTACTCATTACATAGATGATCAAAACTTATTTAATTGATTAAGTTAATAAGTGGAAAAACTCTACATGCACTGTGGGCGTTGTTCATGTCAATTTCTAACACATTGATTTCATATACATGCAAATTTTTATATTTATTTCTATTTGAGTTGTATTACCATTCTAACAAGTTGTGTTAACATTCAGACATATTCATTTCAATATACATGCCAATTTCTAAAACATTGCCTACATGTACATGTCATTTCTTATTTATATTATATTCAATGTCAATTTCAAATTTCTCTCTCTTTCTATTTGTATTTCTTATTTTATTTCTATCACTACTCACCCCTTAGAAATTGAAATTAAAACATCTATAAATAAAAATTAATCATTACATAGATCATCACAACTTATTTAATAATTAAGTTAATAAGTGGAAAAGGTCTACACGTTAACAATAATACTTGTTTAACTTTTCCGAGGTTCCATGCATGTAACCATAACTACCAAATTTCAATAAACACTTTTGGCATGCGTTCGTTTTTGGATCCTTGTTAACTCTCTCTTTAAATAACAGATTTAACTGAAAATTTCAATTTGAATTCTTATTCTAGTTTTTTTTCAATTTCGAATTCAGTTCTAGTTCGAGTTTCTATTTTATTTTCAATTTATTATTGTACATATCAATTTATCTTCAATGTCAGTTTTACTTTAACTTTTTCTTCAATTTCAATGTTTATTTCAATTTTAATTTCTATTTATTTTTCAATGTCAATTTAGATTTTTAGTTGAAGTTATTCTATATCCAATTATTTGCGACTATCAATTTCTATATACCGTGATTTTAATGATTATTTCAAATAAAAATTCACCTTATTTCTGTACTCTTTTATAGATTACAAATGGATACAAAAACATGTCACTTGTAATTCTATTCAACATACATATACATGGTTATTTATGTCAATATACATGTAAATTTTTAACACATTCATTTTAGTGTATATCTTAGTTCCATTTCAATTCTATCGAATTTTGAATACATTCATTTAAATGTACATGAAGAATTTTAACACATTGATTTTGTCTACATGCCAATTTTTAAATTTATTTATATTTTAGATGTATTCAAATTTTAAAGCATTAATTTCAGTATAAATAAATATTTCTAAAACATTGCTTTCATATATATCCCAATTTTTATTTATATTCTATTTAATGTCAAGGTTAATTTCAAATTTTCATCTTTAATACCGATTAAACTTTTAATTTTTTCTCTAATTTCAATGTCTATTTCAATTTTAATTTCTTTGATTATTGATTTTTCAATGCAAATTTCTAATTTTACTAAGTCAATATCAAATTCTAATTTTACTTCAAGTCATCCTGCATGGAATTATTTACCACTATCAATTTCTATATGCCTTGATTTTATTCTTTATTTCAAAAGAAACTTCACCTTAATTTTTGTACTCTCTTACATATTATAAATTGATACAAAAACACTTCACCTGCTATTCTATTTAACATATATATACATAATTGTTTATCTCAGTATACATGTAAATTTATAACACATTGGTTTCAGTGTACATTTGAGCTCTATTTCAATTCTATTCAATTTTGAATACATTCATTTAAAAGTACAAAAGTACATGACAAGTTTTAACACATTGACTTCATGTACATGGCAATTTTTAAATTTATTTCTATTTCAATTCTATTCAAATTCTAACACATTGATTTTTTATACATGGAAATTTCTATAACATATCCTTCATGTACATGTACATGTCAATTTTTATTATTTATATTCTATTTAATGTCAATTCCAACTTCAAATTTTTATCTTGAATGCCAATTTGAATTTTAATTTTTTCTTCAATTTTAATGTCTATCTCAATTTTAATTTATTTGACTATTCATTTTTCAATGCCAATTTCTATTTTTACTTCGAGTCCTCCTGCATGGAATTATTTACAACTATTAGTTTCTATATGTCGTGATTTTAGTGTTTGTTTCAAATACAACTTCACCTTATATTTCTTTCATTTACATATTAGAAATTGATATAGAAACATGTCACCTACTATTCTATTTGACATACATATACATATTTGTTTATCTTAGTGTAGACTTGAAGCTCAATTTTTATATCTATTTCTATAAAAGCATCTATTTTTTTTTAGATTTCTAACATGTTGATGTCAATTTTATAATTTTTTCAATGTACATGTAAAATTTTAAGACATTGATTTTAGTGTACATTTCAACTATATTTCAATTCTATTCAATTTCAGATACATTCATTTTAAATGTACAAGTTAATTTCTAATGCATGTATTTAATGTGCATGTCAATTTCTATTTTTATTTTTGTTTCGGTTCTATTAACATTCTAACACATTGATTTCAATGTGCAAGTCAATTTCTAAAACATTTCCTTCATGAACATGTCAATTTTTTTTTATATCTTATTCAATGTCTACATCAATTTCAAATTTCTATTTCTATTTGAATTTCTTATTTTATTTTTATAGACATATAAGCCTTAGAAATTGAAATTTAAACATTTAAACATACAAATTACTCATTATATAGATTATAACAACTTATTTAATTGATTAAGTTAATAAGTGGAAAACATCTAAATGTAAACTGCTTAAATTTTTCAAGAGATTCCAGATTCCAAACAACTCTAACGACCTAGTTTCAATGAACACTTTTGACAGGTATGCTACTTGACTATTTGTTAACTCTCTTTACATAACCAATTTAAGTGAAGAAATCTATTTCAACTCCTATTCTAGTTTCTTTGTATTTAGATATTAGTTAAAATTCCAATTTCTTTTTCATTTTCAATTCATTTTGTAAGTATAAATTTCTCTTCTATTCCTATTGCATAGAATTATTTGTGACTATGGATTCCTATATGCTGTGATTTTAGTGTTTATTTCAAACTCAACTTGAACTTATATTTATGTAATTTTTTACATATTATAGATTAATACAAAAAAAGTCACTTACTATTATATTCAACATACTTATACATAATTTTTAACACATTTATTTTAGTGTACATCTCAGTTCTATTTTAGTTCCCTTCAATTTTGAATACATTCAATTAAATTTAAAAGACAATTATTAACACATTGATTTATGCCTTAGAAATTGAAATTAATACATCTAAAAATACAAATGGTTCATACATAATTTTTAACACATTTATTTTAGTGTACATCTCAGTTCTATTTTAGTTCTCTTCAATTTTGAATACATTCAATTAAATTTACAAGACAATTATTAACACATTGATTTATGCCTTAGAAATTGAAATTAATACATCTAAAAATACAAATGGTTCATCACATAGATGATCACAAATTATTTAATTGATTAAGTTAATAAGTTGAAAAACTCCACATGTCAAGTGTGGGACTTGTTCAACTGTTCTAAGTTCCCTACAACCATAACGACCTAGGTTTAATGAATCCTTTTGACATCTGCCCTCTTTGACTACTTGTTAACTCTCTCATTATATAACTAATTTAAGTGAAAATTTCAATTTCAATTTCTATTCAAGGTTCTTTCTATTTAGAATTCAATTCAAATTCCAGTTTCTATTTCATTTTTAATTTATTATTGTACATATCAAATTATTCTCAATACCAATTTTAGTTTTAATTTTTTCTTCAATTTCAAGGTCTATTTCAATTTTAATTTCTTTGACTATTGATTTTTTAATTTAGATTTTTATATTTACTTCAAGTCCTATTACATCCAATTATTTTCATCTAATTAATTGAGACTATCAATTTCTATATGATGTGATTTTAATGCTTATTTCTATTGCAACTTCACTTTATATTTTTTTGTACTCTTTTACATATTATAAATACATACAAAAATATCACTTGCTATTATAAAAAAATATCACTTGCTATTATATTCAACACACATATACATAATTGTCTATCTCATTACATGTAAATTTTTAGCACATTTATTTATTTCTATTTCAGTTCTATTCAAATTCTAAGGCATTGATTTCAGTATATAAGGAAATTTCTAAAACATTGCTTTCATATATATGTCAATTTCTATTTATATTCTATTTATTTATTCTATTTATCTTCAATGTCAATTTTACTTTTAATTTTTATGTAATATCCCGTTTCGGGGATATCTCTAAAACATGGAAAACTCCAACCAGAGATAGATTGGGAGGGTATTTATTGGATATTCCGCCTCTGAAAGAGGACAAGATCTGGAGGCTACCCGGCCCTTTCCAGACACTGTCTATAGAGTTGCTTGAATAATCCCACTCAAAAGTGACTTGCAGCAATATGAAAATGCATATATGAACATACCATGAAGATACAACGTTTTACAATGAGCTGTGAGACAAGAAGATGAACAGATAGCCAAAATCAGGGATTCTGCAAGACATCAACTGTATAACGGTCTTTCTGTGAGGAATAAGCTTATAATAGGCGTGAGGAACATAAATAAATCATATTGAACTATAGAAGCCACTTTAATTCATATTTACAATCCAAAGGATGGGGAAAATAAGAAATGGATGCACTAAAAAGCTTAATATCAGAGATTGGCGTAAAACTAGAGGATGGGGATGGTTGGATCTGATAGCTTAGGTCATGATGGACCTATGCTCTGAATTTCAACTCAAACTAAGCATTATAGCTCAGTTAAACAGTTCCTCCTTTCCTGACTAGTCTAGAAAACCCTGATTCCCCATGGCTTTGCTAAACAGTAATTTCTGAATACTATGAGAGCGTAATTCCCATTAGGGTTGATGCATAAAATTATGGAATATGACTAATATGTAGCTTATATTGATCAAATAACAGAGAAATAGAGGTTTAACCTCTTTTACACAAGAAAAGGACACCCAGCAAGGGTTTTCGGCAATTTACATGTACCAAAAGTAGGACTGCAGGAAATAACGCAGTCCTACTGCAACTCTGCATTAAAATGAATAAATATGACAATATCAGCTCAGATAAATGAGGGGATCAAATCTCTAACCCTTATAAGAAAAAATACATCAATCTTCCAAGGGGTTGGCTGAAATATACAAAATGGCAAAAATGTCGGAGTTGCTGGGCAGCAGCTGCAACTCAAATCTGGAAATAAGTAGAGAAGGCTGAAGATGATGAAAAATCTGAAGTAGACCTCCTCCAATGGATCTCCAAAGTGGAAGGCTGATCCTTACACATGAGATCCCACCCTCCAATCAATCTGCAAAATCCCGCAGCGGATGCACTATGAAAATAACGCAGCTATTGGAGCAAACTGCACAGTAGGGGCAAGAATATGTGTTGCCTTGATGCCAAGATCTGAAAATAAGCTCTCAAGCTTCCAAACTGATCCTCCAAAGGCAAAAAAGACTCCCCCTCTGAAAAACAAGCAATGGAAGTGGTGTTGTGGAGTCTCCACGGCAACACCCCACAACACAGTATTATGTTGCTGCTGCAATAACGTTGTCTTGGAGGATGATGCTTTGGTCTCGAACCAAATAATGATGGGACAACCTCACCCGAGTAGACACTCTAAGTCCCCTAGGGCTGAGGGTGAGATCTTCGAACGGAGACACTCGGTGCACTAAACAGTGCTGCAGACTAGTTAAACTACTAGCGTGCTCAAGAAGTCGAAATGACCAACTCAATATCATAAACATATGCATGAATGGAAATAGCTCTCCTCCCCTCCATTTATATAGCAATTAGAGAATCCTCATGGGCCCTTCCTCTAGAATCTTCCCTTCCTCCAGAAGCTTCCCTCCTACGTTGTCATGTAGTGCTTTCCAACTCATACCCTGTGCTGGTTGACTTGGTCAAACCTCTTTGCAAATATCTCCTTTCACACATGACGGTATGAAATATGGTTCCATGGCTGATCCCTTTTCATACTAGAGGGATTTTATTTATTTTTTTATTATCTTTGGGCCTCCTTACCCAATTATTCATTTCCTTAATGAGTTTAGACAAAATTTAATGTTCTAATTTATTGAAGAAAAATTTGGAACATTACAATCCTCCCCACCCAAATGTTGCTTGTCCTCAAGCAACTGCAAGGATAGAACTGAAGAATCTCCACTCATGGCATGAAGTCTGGAATATAATGAGGAAAATATCCCTCATGTGGATCCTCCATCCCCAGGCAATCATCTAAACAAAATGAGCCACCTCCCAACAAGGCAACTCCTGAAAATATCCTTCCACCTCAAGCTCCGGTAATGAAGGTGGGCTAAAAATCTGAACTTGGAAAGCATCATAGCTTACCCCACACTGTTCTTCTCTCCACTAATGAAAAGTGTAGAGTGTATGATGATCCTGGGCTGTAAAATTATTTCCCTCCAATGGAAAAGTGAAGAACAATCCTCCAAAGAAGGCTCCTCCAACAATGAGGAACAAGCTGGCCTAAAACAATCCATCCATGACGAATAGGACATGGTCATCATGGAACATCCTAATGAGAGGTTTTCTGAAGGTTTTACATGATGATACATGATGCAAACAAATTCTTACAAGGATACAACACAGTCTCATCCACAGCAACTTCAGAAAATTAGATGGCAAGAAATGTCCATGATTCATCACATCTACTAAAGGATAGTAAATGGTTGAATGTAACAACAATAATACATGATCAAGCACTTGCCCATGGCTATATAATGGATGAATATCAATCTTATGGCCCACCTCAAAAGAGAATAAATATTTGGTTGTGGTGGCCATATCTCCTCTCATGCTCCCATTAGAACATGTAGTGCAGAAATTGTGAGAATTCTTCCCACTCACGGACACATCCAGCTCATGTGTTTCCCTCATGATCAAGCCGCCCATACAAATCTAATCTATATCAGAAAATGAAGACATGGTCAGCAGCAAAATAAAGAAAGTGTTGAAGGTTACAAGTGATGCAAGAAGGTACCAACTGCTTTCCCCGTAGTGACATCGTAGTTTTACAAGTTGCTACTTGATAAGAGTACATGGCAAAATGTTTCTTTTTACATGGTTAATAATGCATGTCTTTATATGATAGATGCTATAGTGTAGAAAATGAGCATACATGTAGTGATAAAAAAGTTGAACAAGGCCACAAAAGAGATGGCTGCCTCCATCATGTAGATTGGCCCAATACAATTCATGGAGCAATTTGTCGAGCTTGCCCTCTTGTGAAGCAATGCACTATATAAGAATGGTAAGAGTGTGGAAATCAACGAATGTATAAACAAGATTCTCACCATATGCTGGAATTAAGATGGTACATGGGTCCATACATTAGTCCTTCATAGTGTTTTGGCATGCTATGAAGAAGAATGAACCATGTGCTGCAAAAATATAATCCTTCTTATGCTTGAAAACCCAAGTCAAGAAGAATATGCCATAGATGTCTCTATCATCATTACCTTCTCTTTGTTCATCAAGTGCAACAAATATGAAGTGATTCTGGGACCTATGGGTTATATATCCACCATATCTCTGCTGGGCACACTTCATCCATAAATCTTTACTCAAAGGTGACAACGCTGTGGGCTTATGCAAATAAGCTCCTGTCAATGCACAACTATGTTCTTTGACATGATCCTTGTCAAAGATTCTTCCAATAATGCTGCAATAAATGTGGAATACTTCCCAAGATGGAAGTGCTTCCCAATCATCATCAAATACCAAGGATATAGTGCCATCCCCTCCTCCTGCAACATCATACAAAGTGTGAGAGAAAATCTGCTCTTGCTCTCCCAAAAACAAGCAAAGCAACAAGAAATTTTGTTGCCTCCCCATATTTCCATCATACATCTCATGTGATGAAGACACATCAACATCATGCATCCATTCTCTATGTTGCTCAGTGATGCAAGTATCCTGCAATCTTTTCTCCATCCTCCTACTCTTAGGAAGAGTGTTTTCCAAGTGATGGCCAAACTCTTTCAAGAGTAACCAGCGCAGCCAAGTCTCCTACTGCCCGGTATCATATATTTGTAAGTAGCCTCCTAGTTCCTTGCTCATAAACCACATCCACTCAATCTCCTGTGGATGCCTCCTTCTTCTCCTCATCCTGGTACTCCTCCCATGAGGGCTACCATCCTCCCAAATCAAATTCATGTCTTTGCACTTCATGGGATTTTGAAATGCAAGCTCCTCAAGGATCAATGAGACCCTATCAAGAATCAAATAGGTGGTAGGAAAAAACCACCCATCATGATGTGTATGGCTCAAGGGATGTCCAATACAAGCATGAGAGATGTTATCCATCCTAAGATGTCCTCCATCTTCAATCTGCTCTTGTGAGAAGGGAAGAAAAGAATTGCATCCCATGGTGTGTCGAAGTGCATCTCCAATGAGATCTCTCCTTGGGACCTCCCTTCCATCCATAGTCTTCAAAAACCAATGAGGTCTTGGATCTGAAAGTAGAAGTTCCTCTTTGAGCTGAGAAGAGCTCATTGAGAAAGTGTCATATTGAAGGGAGAAAAGGTTTCTTACTCCAAGATGTCTACCATCAATCTTCAAGGCTTCAAACCCCAACATCCAATGTGATGTACAATCCAACAATGGCTCATGAGAATGATGGTTTGATTCCTTCTTGAGTGTTTCCATGTTGCACAGCGCAGTGCAACCAAGCTGCTCTATAGGAGCAATGAAATTTGTCTCTTGGTCATGAAAAAGTAAATCTCCACATTGATTAAAAGAATTTACTGCAACAATGGAATGTGGAAATATTTTCATACCTTGATGTGCATTTGGAACTTCTTTTAGGGCTACAAGAGTCCCCTCCTCAAAAGTGTTGGTGCCCCAACTATTGATGCATGTGGCTGCTCCTCCATGAGTAGGATAGCTTTATCACAAGCCTCCTCAAGAGGTGATGTGATCTCTTCTTTCTTTGTTCTTTCTCCATCAAAGGTTTAGATCAAACCTTGAGTGAACTCTGCAAAATTCTTCACCCTTGCATGGCTCAAGTGGCTGCACCACCAATCATAGGCTTCACCCTCCAAATGCACCACTGAGATTTCAACAACTTCTTTACCTGCTACAGGATGTAGTAGGAAAAATGCCTCCAACTTTCTCACCCAAGTTCTTACATTAGATGAACCATCAAAGGCAGACAACAAAAATCTATTGTCTTTGATTTCTTTTCTGCTACATGGCCTCTTCTCTTCCTTCAATTGGATGAAATGAGGAAAATCTAGAGTCTCCTTGAAGGCTCTAGGTTGAGATCTATACTCAACAAGGTAATCACTGAGAATCTGATGATCCAAATATCTTCCATGCTCAATATCTTCTTCTTTATGAGAATAGGAAGCGCATGGTACTTCCTCTTCTTTTTCTTCAATCTTCTTGACCTCCTCAAAGGTGGACACATTTCCTCTGGATTTGAAAATAGATAAGAATAAACTAATCTTTTTCAATGTTTCGATATTCTTTGGCTTAGACTCACAGGGGTCAGTGGATCCCTCATACATGGGAAAAGGTGACCTCCCAGTGGTATGCTACAACTTTGAACTCTACGTGCTAGATCCCCCATTGTTCCATTCACTTCCATCCAGCCTGAGCTGACAGTAATCTTTGAAGGGCACAGCTACTCTGAAGTCTTCCCCCATGGACTGCCATTTACAGAAATAGTCTCCAAAGGGTATATGATCATTCTGCCTTCCTTTCTCACTCGGTACTGGAGGTAAGAATGTAGGCATTGTGATCCTGGTTGGCCTACTGAAGGCTGGTGAATCCTGGTCACACTGTTGTGAGATCCCCATATTTGTCACGTCCATAGGATGAGCCAGAAATATGCTCTGATACCACTCTAATATCCAATTTCGGGGATATCTCTAAAACACGGCAAACTCCAACCAGAGATAGACTGGGAGGGAATTTACTGGATATTCCGCCTCTGAAAGAGGACAAGATCTGGAGGCTACTTGGCCCTTTCCAGACTCTGTCTATAGAGATGCTTGAATAATCCCACTCAAAAGTGAATTGCAGAAATATGCAAACGCATATATGAACATACCATGAAGAGACAGTGTTTTACAATGAGCTGTGAGACAAGAAGATGAACAGATAGCCAAAATCAGGGATTCTGCAAGACATCAACTGTATAACGGTCTTTCTGTGAGGAATAAGCTTAGAATAGGTGTGAAGAACATATATAATTCATATTTAACTACATAAGCCACTTTAATTCAGATTTACAATCAAAAGGATGGGGAAAATTGGCAATTTATGCACTAAAAAGCTTAATATCATAGATTTGTGTAAAATCATAGGATGGGGATGGTTGGATCTGATATCTAGGTCATGAGGGACATATTCTCCTAATTTCAGCTCAAAATACGCATTCTAGCTCAGTTAAACAGTTCCTCCTTTCCCGACTAGTCTAGAAAATCCTGATTCCCCATGACTTTGCTAAACATAAATTTATGAATACTATGAGAGCGTAATTCCCATTAGGGTTTCTACATAAAATTATGGAATATTATTTATATGTATCTTATATTGATCAAATAGCATAGAAATAGAGGTTTAACCTCTTTTACACAAGAAAAGGACACCCGACAAGGGTTTTCGGCAATTTACATGTACCAAAAGTAGGACTGCAGGAAATAACGTATTCTACTGCAAATATGCACTAAAATGACTTAATATGACAATATCAGCTCAGATAAATGAGGGGAGCAAAGATCTAACCCTTATAAGCAAAAATACATCAATCTTCCAAGGGGTTGGCTGAAATATACAAAATGGCAAAAATGCCGGAGTTGCTGGGCAGCAGCTGCAACTAAAATTTGGAACTAAGTAGAGAAGGCTGAATATGATGAAAAATATGAAGTAGACCTCCTCCAATAGATCTCCAAAGTGGAAGGCTGATCCTTACACTTGAGATCCCACCCTCCAATCAATCTGCAAAACCCCACAACGAATACACTATGAAAATAACGCAGCTATTGGAGAAAACTGCGCAGTAGGGGAAAGAATATGTGTTGGCCTGATGCCAAGATCTGAAAATAAGCTCTCAAGCTTCCAAACTGATCCTCCAAAGGCAAGAAAGACTTCCCCTCTGAAAAACAAGCAATGGAAGTGGTGTTGTGGAATCTCCACGACAACACCCTACAACACAGTATTATGTTGTTGCAGCAATAACGCTGTCCTAGAGGATGATGCTTCAGTCTCGAACCAAAATAATGATGGTACAACCTCACCCGAGCAGGCACTCGAAGTCTCCCGGGGCTGAGGGTGAGATCTCCGAATGGAGACACTCAGTGCACTAAACAGTGTTGCGGATTAGTTAAACAACCAGCGTGCTCAAGAAGTCGAAATGACCAACTCAATATCATAAACATATGCATGAATGGAAATAGCTCTCCTCCCCTCCATTTATATAGCAATTGGAGACTCCTCATGGGCCCTTCCTCGAGAAGCTTCCCTCCTACGTTGTCATGTAGTGCTTTCCAACTCATACCCTGCGCTAGTTGACTTGGTCAAACCTCTTTGCAAATATCTCCTTTCACACATGAGGGTGTGAAATCCGGTTCCATGGCTGATCCCTTTTCATACTAAAGGGATTTTATTTATGTTTTTATTATCTTTGGGCCTCCTTACCCAATTATTCATCTCCTAAATGAGTTTAGACAAAATTTAATGTTCCAATTTATTGAAGAAAAATTTGGAACATTACAATCCTGCCCTCCCAAATGTTGTTTGTCCTCAAACAACTGCAAGGATAGAGCTGAAGAATCTCCACTCAAGGAATGGATTCTAGAGTATAATGAGGAACATCTCCATCATGTGGATCCTCCATCCCCAAGCAATCATCCAAACAAAATGAGCCACCTCCCAACAAGGAAACTCCTGAAAATCTCCTTCCACCTCAAGCTCCGGTAATGATGGTGGGTTGAAAATATGAACTTGGAAAGCATCATAGCTTACCCCACGCTGTCCTTATCTCCACTCATGAAAAATTTAGAGTGTATGCTGATCCTGGGCTACAAAATTATTTCCCTCCAATGGCAAAGTGAAGAACAATCCTCCAAAGAAGGCTCCTCCAACAATGAAGAACAAGTTGGCCCAAAAAAATCCATCCATGAAGAATAGGACATGGTCATCATGGAACATACTAATTAGAGGTTTTCTGAAGGTTTTACATGATGATACATGATGCAAACAATTTCTCACAAGGATACAACCCAGTCTCATCCACTGCAACTTCAGAAAATTACATGGCAAGTAATGTACATGATTCATCACATCTACTAAAGGATAGTAAATGGCTGAATGTAACAACAATAATACATGATCAAGCACTTGCCCATGGTTGTAAAATGGATGAATATAAATCTTATGGCCCACCTCAAAAGAGAATAAATATTTGGCTGTGGTGGCCATATCTCCTCTCATGCTCCCATTAGAACATGTAGTGCAGAAATTGTGAGAATTCTTCCCACTCACAGACACATCCAGCTCATGTGTCTCCCTCATAATCAAGCTGCCCATACAAATATGATCTATATCAAAAAATGAAGACATGGTCAGCAGCAAAATAAAGAAAATGTTGAAGGTTACAAGTGATGCAAGAAGGTACCAACAACTTTCCCCGTTGTGATAGTGTAGTTTTACAAGTTGCTGCTTGATAAGAGTACATGGCAAAATGTTTATTTTTACATGGTTAATCATGCATGTCTTTATATGATACATTCTATAGTGCAGAAAATGAACATACATGTAGTGATAAAACATTTTCCCCAGGCCACAAAATATATGGCTTCCTCCATCATGTAGATTGGCCCAATACAATTCATGGAGCAATTTGTTGAGCTTGCCCTCCTGTGAAGCAATGCACTGTATAAGAACGGTAAGAGTGTGCAAATCAATGAATGTATAAACAAGCTTCTCACCATATGCTGGAAGTAAGATGGTACATGGGTCCATACATGAGTCCTTCATAGTGTTTTGGCATGCTATGAAGAATAATGAACCATGTGCTACAAAAAGATAATCCTTCTTATGCTTGAAAACCCAAGTCAAGAAGAATATGCCATAGATGTCTCTATCATCATTACCTCCTCTTATTTCATCAAGTGCAACAAATATGAAGTGATTCTGGGACCTATGGGTTATAGATCCACCATATCTCTGCCGGGCACACTTCATCCATAAGTCTTTACTCCAAGGTGACAACGTTGTGGGCTTATGCAAATAAGCTCCTGCCAATGCACAACTATGTTCTTTGACATGCTCCTTGTCAAAGATTCTTCCAATAATGCTGCAAAAAATGTGGAATACTTCCCAAGATGGAAGTGCTTCCCAATCATCATCAAAGACCAAGGAGATAGTGCCATCCCCTCCTCCTACAACATCATACAAAGTGTGAGAGCAAATCTGCTCTTGCTCTCCAAAAAACATGCAAAGCAACAAGAAATTTTGCTGCCTCCCCATACTTCAATCATACATCTCATGTGATGAAGACACATCAACATCATGCATACATTCTCTATGCTGCTCAATGATGCAAGTATCTTTCCATATTTTCTCCATCCTCATACTCTTAGGAAGAGTGTTTGCCAAGTGATGGCAAAACTCTTTCAAGAGTAACCAGCGCAGCCAAGCCTCCTGCTGCTCGGTATCATGGATATGTAAGTAACCTCCTAGTTCCTTGCTCATCAACCACATCCACTCAATCACCTATGGATGCCTCCTTCTCCTCATCCTGGTACTCCCCCCATGAGGGCTACCATCCTCCCAAATCAAATTCCTGTCTTTGCACTTCATGTGATTTTGAAATGCAAGCTCCTCAAGGATCAATGAGACCTTATCAAGAATCAAATAGGTGGTAGGAAAAAACCACCCATCATGATGTGTATGGCTCAAGGGATGTCCAAGACAAGCATGAGAGATGTTATCCATCCTAAGATGTCCTCCATCTTCTATCTGCTCTTGTGAGAAGGGAATAAAAGCATTGCATCCCATGGTGTGTCGAAGTGCATCTCCAATGAGATCTCTCCTTGGGACCTCCCTTCCATCCATAGTCTTCCAAAACCAATGAGGTCTTGGATCTGAAAGTAGAAGTTCCTCTTTGAGCTGAGAAGAGCTCATTGAGAAAGTGTCATCTTGAAGGGAGAAAAGGTTTCTTACTCCAAGATGTCTACCATCAATCTTCAAGGCTTCAAACCCCAACCTCCAATGTGATGTACAATCCAACAATGGCTCATGAGAATGATGGTTTGATTCCTTCTTGAGTGTTCCCATGTTGCACAGCGCAGTGCAACCAAGCTGCTCTATAGTAGCAATGAGATTTGTCTCTTGGTCATGCAAAAGTAAATCTCCACATTGATTAAAAGAATTTACTGCAAAAATGGATTGTGGAAATCTTTTCATACTTTGATGTGCATTTGGAACTTATTTTAGGGCTACAAGAGTCCCCTCCTCAAAAGTGTTGGCTTCCCCAACTGTTGATGCATGTGGCTGCTCCTCCATGAGTGAGACATTGTTATCACAAGCCTCCTCAAGAGGTGATGTGATCTATTCTTTCTTTGTTCTTTCTCCATAAAAGGTTTGGATCAAACCTTGAGTGAAATTTGCAAAATTCTTCACCCTTGCATGGATCAAGTGGCTGTACCACCAATCATAGGCTTCACCCTCCAAATGCACCACTGAGATTTCAACAGCTTCTTTACCTGCTACAATATGTAGTAGGAAAAATGCCTCCAACTTTCTCACCCAAGTTCTTACATTAGATGACCCATCAAAGGTAGACAACCAAAATCTATTGCCTTTGATTTATTTTCTGCTGCATGGCCTCTTCTCTTCCTTCAGCTGGATGAAATGAGGAAAATCTAGAGTCTCCCTAAAGGCTCTAGGTTGAGATCTATACTCAACAAGGTAATCACTGAGAATCTGATGATCCAAATATCTTCCATGCTCAATCTCTTGTTCTTGATGAGTTCTTTTTCTTCAATCTTCTTGACCTCCTCAAAGGTGGACGCATTTCCTCTGGATCTGAAAATAGATGAGAATAAACTCATTTTTTTCAATGTTCTAATATTCTTGGGCTTAGACTCATAGGGGTTAGTGGATCCCTCATACATGGGAAAAGGTGACCTCCCAGTGGTATGCTGCAACTTTGAACTCTGCGTGCTAGATCCCCCATTGTTCCATTCACTTCCATCCTGCCTGAGCTAACAGTAATATTTGAAGGGCACAATTGCTCTGAATTCTTCCCCCATGGACTGCCATTTACGGAAATAGTCTCCAAAGGGTATATGATCATGCTGCCTTCCTTTCTCACTCGGTACTGGAGGTAAGAATGTAGGCATTGTGATCCTGGTTGGCCTACTGAAGGCTGGTGAATCCTGGTCACACTGTTGTGAGATCCCCAAATTTTTCACGTTCATAGGCTGAGCTATAACTATGCTATGATACCACTGTAATATCCCATTTCGGGGATATCTCTAAAACACGGCAAACTCCAACCAGAGATAGACTAGGAGGGCATTTACCAGATATTCCGCCTCTGAAAGAGGACAAGATCTGGAGGCTACCTGGCCCTTTCTAGAATCTGTCTATAGAGCTGCTTTAAGAATCCCACTCAAAAGTGACTTGCAGAAATATGCAAATGCATATATGAACATACCATGAAGAGACAACGTTTTAAATTGAGTTGTGAGAAAAGAAGATGAATCGATAGCCAAAATCAGGTATTCTACAAGACATAAACTGTATAACGGTCTTTATGTGAGGAATAATATTATAATAGGTGTGAGGAACATAAATACATCATATTGAAATACAACAGCCACTTTAATTCAGATTTACAATCAAAAGGATGGGGAAAATCAGCAATTTATGCACTAAAAAGCTTAATATCAGAGATTTGCGTAAAATCATAGGATGGGGATGGTTGGATCTGATATTTAGGTCATGAGGGACCTAATATCGTAATTTCAGCTCAAAATAAGCATTCTAGCTCAGTTAAACAGCTCCTCCTTTCCCTACTAGTCTAGAAAACCTTGATTCCCCATGACTTTACTAAACAGAAATTTATGAATACTATGAGAGCGTAATTCCCATTAGGTTTTCTGCATAAAATTATGTAAGATGACTAATATGTAGCTTATATTGATCAAATATTATAGAAATAGAGGTTTAACCTCTTTTACACAAGAAAAGGACACCCGGAGAGGGTTTTCGGCGATTTACATGTACCAAAAGTAGGACTGCAGGAAATAATGCAGTATACTGCAAATCTGCATTAAAATGAATTAATATGACAATATCATCTTAGATAAATGAGGGGAGAAAAGCTCTAACCCTTATAAGAAAAAATACATCAATCTTCTAAGGGGTTGGCTGAAATATACAAAATGGAAAAAATGCCGGAGTTGTTGGGCAGCAGCTGCAACTCAAATATGGAACTAAGTAGATAAGGCTGAATATGATGAAAAATATGAATTAGACCTCCTCCAATGGATCTCCAAATTGGAAGGTTGATTCTTACACTTGAGATCCCACCCTCCAATCAATCTGCAAAACCCCGAAACGAATACACGATGAAAATAACGCAGTTATAGGAGAAAACTACGCAGTAGGGGAAAGAATATGTGTTGGCATAATGCCAAGATCTGAAAATAAGCTCTCAAGCTTCCAAACTGATCCTCCAAAGGAAAGAAAGACTCCCCCTTTGAAAAACAAGCAATGGAAGTGGTGTTGTGGAGTCTCCACGGCAACACCCTACAACACAGTATTATGTTGTTGCAGCAATAACGCTGTCCTAGAGGATGATGCTTCAGTCTCGAACCAAAATAATGATGGGACAACCTCACCCGAGCAAGCAGTCGAAGTCCCCTGGATTTGAGGGTGAGATCTCCGAACGGAGACACTCGGTGAACTAAACAGTGCTGCAGACTAGTTAAACGACTAGCGTGCTCAAGAAGTCGAAATGACCAACTCAATATCATAAACATATGCATGAATGGAAATAGCTCTCCTCCCCTCAATTTATATAGAAATTGGAGACTCCTCATGGGCCCTTCCTCTAGAAGCTTCCCTCCTACATTGTCATGTAGTGCTTTCCAACTCATACCCTGCACTGGTTGACTTGGTCAAACCTCTTTTCAAATATCTCCTTTCGGCTGGCTGGCGAGGGTGTGAAACTGTTCCCATGGCTGGTATATATGATAATAGAGGGAATTTTATTTATGTTTTTATTATCTTTGGGCCTCCTTACCCAATTATTCATCTCCTAAATGAGTTTAGACAAAATTTAATGTTCCAATTTATTGAAGAAAAATTTGGAACATTACAATCCTCCCCTCCCAAATGTTGCTTGTCCTCAAGCAAATGCAAGGATAGAACTGAAGAATCTCCACTCAAGGCATGGATTCTGGAGTATACTGAGGAACATCTCTGTCATGTGGATCCTCCATACTCAAGCAATCATCCAAACAAAATGAGCCACCTCCCAACATGGAAACTCTTGAAAATATCCTTCCACCTCAAGCTCCGGTAATGAAGGTGGGCTGAAAATATAAACTTGGCAAGCATCATAGCTTACCCCACATTTTCCTTCTCTCCACTCATGACAAGTGTAGAGTGTATGCTGATCCTGGGCTACAAAATTATTGCCCTCCAATGGCAAAATGAAGAACAATCCTCCAAAGAAGGCTCCTCCAACAATGAAGAACAAGCTGGCCCAAAACAATCCATCCATGAAGATAGGACATGGTCATAATGTAACATCCTAATGAGAGGTTTGCTGAAGGTTTTACATGATGATACATGATGCAAACAATTTTCACAAGGATACAGTGCAGTCTCATCCACTGCAACTTCAGAAAATTACATGGCAAGAAATGTCCATGATTCATCACATCTACTAAAGGATAGTAAATGGCTGAATGTAACAAAAATAATACATGATCAAGCACTTGCCTATGGTTGTACAATGGATGAATATCAATCTTATGGCCCACCTCAAAAGAGAATAAATATTTGGCTGTGGTGGCCATATCTCCTCTCATGCTCCCATTAGAACATGTAGTGCAGAAATTGTGAGAATTCTTCCCACTCACGGACACATCCAGCTCATGTGTCTCCCTCATAATCAAGCCACCCATACAAATCTGATCTATATCAAAAAATGAATACATGGTCAGCAGAAAAATAAAGAAAATTTTGAAGGTTACAAGTGACGCAAGAAGGTACCAACAGCTTTCCCCGTAGTGACAGCACAGTTTTGCAAGTTGCTGCTTGATAAGAGTACATGGAAAAATGTTTCTTTTTACATGGTTAATCATGCATGTCTTTATATGATACATGATATAGTGTAGAAAATGAACATACATGTAGTGATAAAAAATTTGAACAAGGCCACAAAAGAGATGGATGCCTCCATCATGTAGATTAGCCCAATACAATTCATGGAGCAATTTGCCTAGCTTGCCCTCTTGTGAAGCAATGCACTGTATAATAATGGTAAGAGTGTGAAAATCAATGAATGTATAAACAAGCTTCTCACCATATGCTGGATGTAAGATGGTACATGGATCCATACATGAGTCCTTCATAGTGTTTTGGCATGCTATGAAGAAGAATGAACCATGTGCTGCAAAAAGATAATCCTCCTTATGCTTGAAAACCCAAGTCAAGAAGAATATGCCATAGATGTCTCTATCATCATTACCTCCTCTTTGTTCATCAAGTGAAACAAATATGAAGTGATTATGGGACCTAGCGGCTATAGATCCACGATATATCTGTTGGGCACACTTCATCCATAAGTCTTTACTCCAAGGTGACAACGTTGTGGGCTTATGCAAATAAGCTCCTGTCAATGCACAACTATGTTCTTTGACATGCTCCTTATCAAAGATTCTTCCAATAATGCTGCAAAAAATGTGGAATACTTCCCAAGATGTAAGTGATTCCCAATCATCATCAAAGACCAAGGATATAGTGTCATCCCCTCCTCCTGCAACATCATACAAAGTGTGAGAGCAAATCTGCTCTTGCTCTCCCAAAAACAAGCAAAGCAACAAGACATTTTGCTACCTCCCCATACTTCCATCATACATCTCATGTGATGAAGACACATCAACATCATGCATCCATTCTCTATGCTACTCAATGATGCAAGTATCCTGCCATCTTTTCTCCATCCTCCTACTCTTAGGAGGAGTGTTTGCCAAGTGATGGCGAAACTCTTTCAAGAGTAACCAACGCAGCCAAGCCTCCTGCTGCCCGGTATCATAGATCTGTAAGTAGCCTCCTAGTTCCTTGCTCATCAACCACATCCACTCAATCACCTGTGATGCCTCCTTCTTCTCCTCATCCTGGTACTCCTCCCATGAGGGCTACCATCCTCCCAAATCAAATTCTTGTCTTTGCACTTCATGGGATTTTGAAATTCAAGCTCCTCAAGGATTAATGAGACCCTATCAAGAATCAAATAGGTGGTAGGAAAAAACCACCCATCATGATGTGTATGGCTCAAGGGATGTCCAATACAAGCATGAGAGATGTTATCCATCCTAAGATGTCCTCCATCTTCTATCTGCTCTTGTGAGAAGGGAAGAAAAGCATTGCATCCCATGGTGTGTTGAAGTGCATCTCCAATGAGATCTCTCCTTGGGACCTCCCTTCCATCCATAGTCTTCCAAAACCAATGAGGTCTTGGATATGAAAGTAGAAGTTCCTCTTTGAGCTGAGAAGAGCTCATTGAGAAAGTGTCATCTTGAAGGGAGAAAAGGTTTCTTACTCCAAGATGTCTACCATCAATATTCAAGGCTTCAAACCCCAACCTCCAATGTGATGTACAATCCAACAATGGCTCATGAGAATGATGGTTTGATTCCTTCTTGAGTGTTTCCATGTTGCACAGCGTAGTGCAACCAAGCTGCTCTATAGTAGCAATATGATTTGTCTCTTGGTCATGCAAAAGTAAATCTCCACATTGATTAAAATAATTTACTACAACAATGGAATGCGGAAGTCTTTTCATACCTTGATGTGCATTTGGAACTTCTTGTAGGGCTACAAGAGTCCCCTCCTCAAAAGTGTTGGCCGCCCCAACTGTTGTTGCATGTGGCTGCTCCTGCATGAGTGGGACAGCGTTATCACAAGCCTCTTCAAGAGGTGATGTGATCTCTTATTTCTTTGTTCTTTCTCCCTCAAAGGTTTGGATCAAACCTTGAGTGAACTTTGCAAAAGTCTTCACCCTTGCATGGCTCAAGTGGCTGCACCACCATTCATAGGCTTCACCCTCCAAATGCAGCGCTAAGATTTCAATAGCTTCTTTACCTACTACAGGATGTAGTAGGAAAAATGCCTCCAACTTTCTCACCCAAGTTCTTGCATTAGATGACCCATCAAATGTAGACAACAAAAATCTATTACCTTTGATTTCTTTTCTGCTGCATGGGCTCTTCTCTTCCTTCAGCTGGATGAAATGAGGAAAATCTAGAGTCTCCTTGAAGGCTCTAGGTTGAGATCTATACTCAACAAGGTAATCATTGAGAATCTGATGATCCAAATATCTTCCATGCTCAATCTCTTCTTCTTGATGAGAATATGAAGCACATGGTACTTTCTCTTATTTTTCTTCAATCTTCTTGACCTCCTCAAAGGTGGACGCATTTCCTCTGGTTCTGAAAATAGATGAGAATAAACTAATATTTTTAAATGTTCTAATCTTCTTGGGCTTAGAATCACGGGGGTCAGTGGATCCATCATACATGGGAAAAGGTGACCTCCCACTGGTATGCTGCAACTTTGAACTTTGTGTGCTAGATCCCCCATTGTTCCATTCACTTCCATCTTGCCTAAGCTAACAGTAATCTTTGAAGGGCACAACTGCTCTGAAGTATTCCTCCATGGACTGCCATTTACGGAAATAGTCTCCAAAGGGTATATGATCATGCTTCCTTCCTTTCTCACTCGGTACTGGAGGTAAGAATGTAGGCATTGTGATCCCGGTTGGCCTACTAAAGGCTGGTGAATCCTGGTCACACTGTTGTGAGATCCCCATCTTTGTCACCTCAAAAGGCTGAGACATAACTATTCTCTGATACCACTGTAATATCCTGTTTCGGGGATATCTCTAAAACACGGCAAAATCCAACCAGAGATAGACTGGGAGGGCATTTATCGGATATTCCGCCTCTGAAAGAGGACAAGATCTGGAGGCTCCTTGGCCCTTTCCAGACTCTGTCTATAGAGATTCTTGAATAATCCCACTCAAAAGTGACTTGCAGCAATATGCGAATTCATATATGAACATACCATGAAGAGACAACGTTTTACAATGAGCTGTGAGACAAGAAGATGGACAGATAGCCTAAATCAGGGATTCTGCAATACATCAACTGTATAACGGTCTTGCTGTGAGGAATAAGCTTATAATAGGTGTGAGGAACATAAATAAATCATATTGAACTACAACAGCCACTTTAATTCATATTTCCAATCCAAAGGATGGGGAAAATCATAAATTTATGCACTAAAAAGATTAATATCAGATATTTGCGCAAAAAACGAGGATCTGGATGGTTCTATCTGATATCTTAGGTCATTAGGGACCTATGATCTGAATTTCAGCTGAAACTAAGCATTCTAGCTTAGTTAAACAGTTCCTCCTTTCCCGACTAGTCTAGAGAACCCTGATTCCCCATGACTTTGCTAAACAGAAATTTCTAAATACTATGAGAGCATAATTCCCATTAGGTTTGCTACATAAAATGATGGAATATGACTTATATGCAGCTTATATTGATCAAATAGCAAAGAAATAGAGGTTTAACCTCTTTTACACAAGAAAAGGACACCCGACAAGGGTTTTTAGCAATTTACATGTACCAAAAGTAGGACTGCAGGAAATAATGCAGTCTACTGCAACTCTGAATTAAAATGACTGAATATGAAAATATCAGCTCAAATAAATGTGGGGAGCAAAGCTCTAACCCTTATAAGCAAAAATACATCAATCTTCCAAGGGGTTGGCTGAAATATACAAAATGGAAAAAATGCCGGAGTTGCTGGGTAGCAGCTGCAACTCAAAATCTGGAACTAAGTAGAGAAGGCTGAAGATGATGAAAAATATAAAGTAGACCTCCTCCAATGGATCTCCAAATTGGAAGGCTGATCCTTACACTTGAGATCCCACCCTCCAATCAATCTGCAAAACCCCACAGTGGATGCACTATGAAAATAACACAGCTATTGGAGTAAACTGCGTAGTAGGGGCAAGAATATGTGTTGGCCTGATGCCAAGATCTGAAAATAAGCTCTCAAGCTTCCAAACTGATCCTCCAAAGGTAAGAAAGACTCCCCCTCTGAAAAACAAGCAATGGAAGTGGTGTTGTGGAGTCTCCACGGCAACACCCTACAACACAGTATTATGCTGCTACAGCAATAACACTGCCCTGGAGGATAATGCTTCGGTCTCGAACCAAAATAATCATGGGAAAAACTCACCCGAGAAGGCACTCGAAGTCCCCCGGGGCTGAGGGTGAGATCTCCGAACGGAGACACTCGGTGCACTAAACAGTGCTGTAGACTAGTTAAACAACTAGCGTGCTCAAGAAGTGGAAATGACCAACTGAATATCATAAACAAATGCATGAATGGCAATAGCTCTCCTCCCCTCCATTTATATAGAAATTGGAGACTCCTCATGGGCCCTTCCTCTAGAAGCTTCCCTTCCTCTAGAAGCTTCCCTCCTACGTTGTCATGTAGTGCTTTCCGACTCATACCCTACACTGGTTGACTTGGTCAAACCTCTTTGCAAATTTCTGCTTTCACACATGAGGGTGTGAAATCTGGTTCCATGGATGATCCCTTTTCATCCTAGAGGGATTTTATTTATGTTTCTAATATCTTTGGGTCTCCTTACCCAATTATTCATCTCCTAAATGAGTTTAGACAAAATTTAATGTTCCAATTTATTGAAGAAAAATTTGGAACATTTTCTTAGGCTGACCTAGTTTTTGTTTACTGTCTCCGCGCCAAGAAACCATAGACCAGAGAATTTTCTGCGGCTTCTCTCCATCTTCATTTATTTCTATTTCCATTGTATTAAATTTATAACATATTTCTTTCGGGTACATGCCAATTTCTAAAACAAATGTGCATGCCAATTTGTATCACATTGATTTTATGTACATGCAAGTTTTTATATTTACTTCTATTTCACTTGTATTAACATTCTAACATATTGATTTCAGGTACATTGCCAATTTCTAAAACATTTCCTTCACGTCCATATTTTATTTATTTTCTATTCAATGTCAATGTCAATTTCAAATTTCTACTTGTATTTGTATTTTTTATTTTACTTTTTCGCCATTTAGCCCTTATAAATTGAAATTGAAAAATCTAGAAATACAAATTAATCATTACATAGATTATCGCAACCTATTTAATTGATTAAGTTAATAAATGCAAAAACTCTGCATATCAACTCAGAGTCTTATCTAATGGTTATGAAGTTCCATTGAACCATAACTACCTAGTTTCAATAAAGACTTCTGACATGTGCGGTTTTTTTTTACTACTTGTTAACTCTCTGTCTTTACATAAACTTTTTTAAGTGAAAAATTCAATTTCAATTCCTATTCTGTTTGTTTCGATTTAAATTTCTATTCCAATTTTAATTTATTTAACTATTGATTTTTCAATGTAATTTCCATTTTCAGATCAATTTCTACTATATCAAATTATTTGTGACTATCGTTTTCTATATACCGTGATTTTAGTGTTTATTTCAATTAAAACTATACTTTATATTTCTGTACTCTCTGACATATTATAAAATGATTCAAAAAAACATCACATGTTATTATATTCAATATACATACATAATTTTTTTATCTCAGTATACATGTAAACTTTTAACACATTGATTCAGCTGTACAAATTAGTTTTATTTCCATTTTATTCAATTTTGAATACATTCATGTAATTTTAAGTTACATGACAATTTTTAACACATTAATTTGCTTTACATGCCAATTTTTAAATTTATTTTTATTTGAGTTCTACTCAAATTCTAACATGTTGATTTCAGTATACATTGAATTTTCTAAAACATTTACTTCATATATATGTCAATTTTTATTTATATTCTCTTTAAATTTATCTTTAATTCCAATTTTACTTTAATTTTTGCTTAATTTGATTATCTATTTCAATTTTTGTTTCGTTGTGTATTGATTTTCAATGCAAATTTCTATTTTTACTTTAAGTCCTCATGCATAGAGTTATTTACTACTTGATTTTAGTTTTTATTTCAAATACATATTCACCTTATATTTATATATTCTTTTACATATTAGAAATTCATACAAAGAAACAAGCCTCTTACTATTCTATTCTAAATTCATATACATAAGTGTTTATCTTATTTTACATATCAAGCTCAATTCCTATTTCTATTTTAATGTGATGTCTATTTTTTTTTTCTAATATGTTGATGTTAATTTTAGACATTTTAAAAAATGTAAATGTAACTTTTAAGAGGTTAATTTTAGTGTACATCTCAACTCTATTTCGATAATATTCAATTTCAAATAAATTCATTTAAATGTACACAACAATTTCTAACACATTTATTTCTAACATTTATTGTTAATAAGTGGAAAAACTCTACATGTGAACTATGGGACTTTTTCAATGGTTATGAGGATCCATACAACCAAAACAACCTAGTTTCAATAATCACTTTTGACATGTGTGCTCTTTGACTACTTGTTAACACTCTCTTGACATAAACAATTTAAGTGAAAAAATCAATTTTATTCAATTTTAGTTCCTATTCCAGTTTCTTTCAAAATCCCATTTCTATTTCATATTCAATTTATTATTGTACATATCAATTTATCTTCAATGCCAATTTTATTTTTAATTTTTTCATCTATTTCAATGTCTATTTCAATTTTAATTTCTTTGACTATTGGTTTTTCAAGATTGTAAATTTCTATTTTTACTTCAAGTCCTATTGCATGGAATTATTTGTGACTATAAATTTCTATATATGATATAGCCGTAGCTACAAATTACCTTATACTCATGGAATATGAGTTAGGACCCACCTAATCTTTTAATACACAAATAAATTACATATATCGGAGTCATTAACATACATACACGAAGTGATCACAACGGATTCCTTTACACAAAGTTCGTTAACATACATACATTAGAAAATCAACAACACTTAACTTTATAAACAAACCAACCATATAAATCAACCCATTACCTACACATACGCGAAACCGGAGTCCCGAGTCCCACAATATGTCAACCAGTCACATTTCATTGCATTTCCCAAGTCTACCAAGAAACCTTAATCTGCAACCTCGTGATTCCGCCAATGAGAAATGGAGATGAAAACCCTACCATCGATCTTCGCCAGATCCAACGGGCCTCGTCTTATTGAAAAACATCTTCCCTCAACTTTAAAGTTATACCAAGCCGACACGCGACTACTCCTCGTCGCATTGCATCCTTCACCATTATCACATCACATTGCAACTTAGTTAGCATTTCACATGAACACTTATACAGTGTTTGCTACAATTTGCGAAGTGAGAAACAACGTTTCGCTGCCCATTTTTTATCTATTCTTCTTTCAAATCTACGATCTAATCGTATCCGTCTGTTCACCTTCTCATGGCTCTTCTCACTCCTTCTGCCTTCACTGATCTACGTCATCCATCCTTAAGTCCTTGATACTGCGATTCTATCCACACCATTGGTCCCTCACTTAGAATTCTTCTAAGTGTTATGCTCTTTATTCGGTTTCTCTATATGAAGTTCTCAGAAGCTTTGTCTTCTCACTCAGTCGCGTTGTGCTTGCAATCCAATTAGATTTCTTCGTTACTCATCCCTCAGTCTCTGCCCCAGCTTTTCTTGTGCGAAATTCACAGGAACTACATCCTTGCACTTAATCTATGTATGCATTAATAGAAATACAATACGCATATATAATCACATAAATTAAATACTTAACTTTGACATGGAAATAAAAGCAACGAGTTGAAACAAAGAGCCTGATCATAATCCAAAACACATGGAATTTATTTATAAAGAAAAATAAGCAGAACCGAGCCCTGAAATGGCCGTTTTTTTTACATTTGTTCCTACTCTTTGTTCAAACCTTTCTTACACCTGTTTCCTCTCGTTCTCTCTTTTTCTCTATGGAAGGAAGTACCCCACAATGGTGTATTTTGGTTTTGTTTTATGCCTTTTCCCCAAAATCCCCATATGGTTGAGAAACTTTTATTCAGTTTCAAAATAGTTTATTCGAATAAATTCCTAACTAATCCTAATATAACTATTCTTTTAACCTACATATTACAATATCTATGTTAGCCCAAACTAACTTTAAACTAAATAATTTAAAATAAAGTATTCAATTTATTAGGACTGCTAGTACTATTCCCAAGCCACAACATGTGACTAGCTTGTCACATTGCTGACTCTGCCTTAATGCTCCCACATTAGTCTCCAAAGGTAAAAGAACTCATGAGCTCCTATTCATGTATCTTCAATGTTTGGATCTTCCTTAGTCCCAAACTATATTTTTATATTGTCCATAAGCTGCATTGTCTTCACCATTCTTTAGTTGCAATATTCCAGGCTTCCATACTTTGCATTGAGTGCTCCACTACTTATACCTTCAATGTTCTTCACTTTGCAAACAATTCCACAGTGGAATTATTTCTTTATTTTTCTTTAATTCTTCTTAGGTATTTTCATGAACTCCCATAATTCATCTATGGTTTCTTGCCATTCAATATTCTACTGTACTATGATCTTATTTCTAGCCCTATGCCAACTCATTCTAATACAATTTGTCCCAGATGTTGCTGCAAATATTACTCCGAACATTTCTTCCACCCAAACTTCCTGAATATCCCTAAGGATATCTCCCCCTGCAACATCCCTCTTCTTTTCCTTGTTTGAAAATTTACTATCAAAAGTAAATTTCCTTCTAATTCTATGGCTACAGTAATATATTTATTCACTCTTTCCTGCATACTAGTTAACATAAATAAGTTTTCGAAACTAGTATCTGTCTTTGTTTCAACTATAGTTTGAAACAGTTCCATCTTTTTTTCTGCAATCTCTCTCTTGCTCAAATGCTTTTAGCAAGAAACTCATCCATTCACTAACTACTTGATTTCCTTCAAGTAACTCTTTAGTATGCTGTTTATATTTTCAGCGTAACTCTTTTCCTCTTCCTTGACAACATTCCATTGTTGTCCTTCTACTTCTTGACTAGTCCAAATAGTCAATTCAATCTTTTTCACTTCTAGGAATGGCTTTCCTTTAGCTTGAGACATAACTTCCTCACTTTCATCTTTATGGATTTATTCTTCCTTGTTACTAAGAAAACCTCTTTGTGGCACTGCTTCTTCATCTTTAACTAGAATGAAATTCTAATTCTCTATTTCTATGACAATCCTAAATGTCCATCCAACAACCTTCTTTTGGCTATTTAAGAAAGCCAATTCCTCTTTTTCCTCATAAAGAAAAAATTTCATCTCATGAGGCATTACTACCTCATCTCCATTAAATTTACTCCCTTAATTAAATAAGGAACTTATGAATTCCTTCTACTTCTTCATCAGAAAGACACTCTTCATCATACCTTGCTTGAAAATTTTCTTCATCATTATGTTTTGCTAGATAAACTTCAAATTTACTTGAGACAATTACAAGAGATGGATTTTCTTTGACACAACCTACAAACATATTCAAATTTCCAGTGTTAAACTCACAAGGCCCAGTGGTCTTATTTGATGAATCAATCACCAAATATTTCTCTTGTTGTTCTAAGTCTCTTTTAGGACTCAGAAAGTCTTCACTAGTCTTCTTTTCAGCTTTCTAAAGAATAACATATGAATGCTTGATATCATCTTTTGCCTGTTTCTGTTCTTGGCGATCATCATAAGCCAAGTCCTCCTTGTTTCTAGCTTTAAAAGTAGGCTATAAATATTTTCTTTCACTTAGATATGCATGTGCATGTACATGAGACTCACCTTTGTCATTTTCTTCTTCAACTCAATTCAGATTCTATCCTCTCCCTTCATCCTTTATGACAACATCAACAAATTTTATTTCTTTACTGATTTCACCTGCAAACATATAATAATCATTTGTTTCAAAATCATAAGGATTCATAGCCTCTCTTGTTGTCTCTAACATCAATTCTTTCCACTGTTTCGCATCCTTCCAAGGATCCATGAAACCATCAGCTGGTCTCATGTATTCATCTTCATTACTACTATCACCAAGAATAGACCCTTGCTTAGGTTCACATAAGTAAACCTCTTCCTCAGCACACATCCTATGTTGTAACTCAACTCCTTTGGGTTCTTCTTCTAGTTGAATTCTTGTGTCAAATCTTAGTGTGCTCTGTAACTGAATCCACTTGACTCTTTTCTTCCGCAGAACCCAATCATACCTTTGGTGTTCCATATTCCCCTGTATGAATTCTCTCAACACTTCTAGCTGCACTTTTATCTCAACTAATTCTCTATCAATTTTATTCTTACTTGATTTTCCATAATCTCCCTTGGAACCTTTACTATGACTATCAGTAGTCATAGTCTTCTTTCCTTCATGAAATCCTCTTTGTTCATCATGGACTACAAAAAATCCATATCTACAAGCTGACTCCATCAACCTATCTATAGATACCACACCAAGCTTTTCCATGCTTAATCTTTTACTAGCATCTCTGCTGAATTCTTTTTTTGATTGTGACTCCTCCTTGAACAATTCAGATAACCATCAATGGTCATATCTTCTTCTTCACTTTGTGAAATCGTCCTGATCCACCTTGTGAGCTGCAAAAAACCTCTTTTATCTCTGAAACAAGTGTAGTACTTGTCCCCAATCCCAAGTCATCTCTTGGTGACTCTTCTTCTTCTTCTTGAGAATTCAAACTATACTCCCTCTTCTTCTACATACCATGTCATTTCAATTTCTTCCTCATAATCCATCCAAACTTCTAGTCTTCATCACTCCTCTGTATCACCTCCATCAATAGATCAAGATGGGTTCTCATCTAAGCTATTTCTCCCTTATATTCTTCATCAGTCATCTGTTTCCATATTTCATTTGTCTTAGAATCTTCCTTATTTACTTTTTGGTTGCCTCCTGAACCTCTTCTATGAATTTTAATATTCATCTTCTTAAGTTCTTTCACCCTCTATGTGTTGCATTAGCCTCTGCAGTAACAGCTCCTCCTGCTACAAATTACGTCACCAAACTTCCTCTGTGCTTGTTCTTTCGGCAAGTACGGGTCCTCAATCTAGAACCCTACTTGAGCACTCCTATATTCTCCTTCTAGGCTTACCCTCAAAACTCATCTGCACTTGAGAACACTACTATCCTCTTATATTTCAACCTCTGCTGAAATACTAGGTTCTGACCACACTTCTTCTTCCTCCTAGAAAACCATTGCTAGCTTCCTTCATCACTTCCCTTAAAGGTCGTGATATTCTTGTTGAGATGTTTTCACTCCTGCTGCTACCACTATTAAAATCTTATGTTGTTCTTTTAAGTGTGAGCATTTACTTGTCAGTTCTATAATCCGAAATAAAACTGAAACAAAACATTCTTACCTTGTTTTTTGTGTTATTTCTTCCTCCATGCTACTGTAGCTCTTATGATTTTTCATAAGCCTTGATTCCACAGTCTTACCTCACTCGATTAGAATCACTGAGCAATATTTCTCAAATTTTTTCAGTTCAAAGTATTTCACACTGCCTCTCAGATCTTATTGCTTTGATAAAAATTGATGCAGTCGTAGTTGCAAATTAACTCATACTCGTGGATTGTGGGTTAGGACCCACCTACTATTCCAATACACAATGAAATTACCTATATCGGAGACATTAACATACATATGCAAAGTGATCAGAGCATATTTCTTTACATAGAGTTCATTAACATACATGCATTAGCAAATCAACAACGCTTCGCTTTATAAACAAATCAACCATATAACTCTACCCATTACCTACACATACGCGGAACAGGAGTCTCACGTCCCACAATATATCAGCCAGTCACATTTCATGCATTTCAAATGTCTACCAAGCAACCTTAACCCACAACCTCATGATTTCGCTAATGCGAAATGGAAATGAAACCCTACCGTCGATCTTCTCTGGATCCAACGGGCCTCGTCTCATCGCAAAACATCAACCCACAGCTTTAAAGTTATATTGATACGAGTGAAAAATTATCATATGTGATGTACGCTCATGTGAAAATCCGACACGTGGTTACTCCTCGTCACATCACATCCTTCATCCTTTTCGAATCGCATCACAACTTATTTAGCATTTTGCACGAACATTTATACGATGTCCAATATAATTTGCGAAGTGTGAAACAACGTCTCGCTGTCCACTGTTGATCTATTCTTCTTTCAAATCTGTGATATAATCGCATCTTTCTTTTCACCTTCTCACGACTCTTCTCGCCCCTTCTACCCACACTGATCTTCGGCGTCCATCCTTAAGCACTTGATACTGCGATTCTATCCTCACCGTTGGTCCCTCACTTAGAATTCTTCTAAGTGTTCTACTCTTTATTCAGTTTCTCTATACAAAGTTCTTAGAAGCTTTGTCTTCTCACTTAGACTCGTTGTGCCTATAATATGATTATATTTCTTTGTCACTCATTCCTATATCTCTGCCCCAGCTTTTCCTGTGCGAAATTCACATTAACTGCATCCTCACAGTCAATCTGTCTATGCATTAACATAAATACAATAATCATATATAATCACATAAATGAAATAATTAACTTCGACAGGGAAATAAAACCAATGGGTTGAAACAGAGTGCTAGATCACAATCCAAAACACTTAGAATTTATTTATAAAGAAAAATAAAAATAACCGAGCCTTGGAATAGCTGATTTTTTCACATTTGTTCCTACTCTCTGTTCAACCCTTTATTACACATATTTCCCTCTCTTTCTCTCTTTTTCTCTATGGAAGGGAGAGCCCCAGAATGGTGAATTTTGGTTTTGTTTTATGCCTTTTCCCCAAAATCCACATATGGTTTAGAAACCTTTATTTAGTTTAAATTCCTAACTAATCCTAATCTAACTATTCTTTTAACCTACAAATTACAATGGCCATGTTAGCCTAAACTAACTTTAAACAAAATAGTTTAAAATAAAGTCTTCAATTTATTAGGACTACTAGTCATCTTCTGAAGCCACAACATGTGACCACACATTGTTGACTCTACCTTAATGCTCATGCATCAATATACTGTGATTTTATTTTTTTTATTTCAAATGAAGCTTCACATTATATTTTGTACTCTTTTAAATATTATAAATTCATACAAAAACATGTCAATTGTTATTTTATTCAACATACATATACATAATTGACTATTTCTGTATACATGTATATTTTTAACACATTGATTTATTTCTACTTTAGTTCTATTCAAATTCTAAGGGGTTGATTTTAGTATATATGGAAATTTATAAAACATTACTCTTGTTGTTCGGGAAACATTAAATGACAAAGAAATACAATTCATAACTGAATGAAAAAACTGAAGGATAAACACACATAAGTAAATACACAGAATTTATGTGGTAAAACCTCGACAGGGTGTTAAGGAAACATCCACGGGGCAAGGGATTGGAAACTCTTATTAATCAAAATGATTCTCCGTACTTTACAAGCCTCTCGGGCCATCTTATTTAACCTGGACTATTTCATTATTCCAACTACATTTCGTTATACAACCAATCAATAGGTAATAAGTAAATTTGCCTAGAATTACTTATTTACATTTTGTTGTCATATTTTCACAAACTCCACCTTGACAAAAAATTTCCTAATCCCTTGCCCATGCCCATTCATCATCTTTTCTACAAGTCGAGAGAAGTGAGACACCATCTCAGCTTCTCTACTATAACTCGCTTCATGAATATATCTACATGATTTTCCTGTGTGCAGACCTTATTGAGAACTACTTTGCTGCCTTCGATTACATGTCTCACAAAGTGATACCTTACATCGATGTTCTTGGTATTGCTGTGATAGGCTGGATTTGTAGCCAAATGAATAGCACTCTGACTGTCACAAAACACATTCACTTTCTCCTGCGTCCTTCCAATCTCATCAAGCAGACCTTTTAACCAGATTTCCTCTTTACAGGAATCTGAAGAAACTATATACTCTACTTCATTAGTGGACAAAGAAACTTTCTCTTGAAGCTTTGACATCTAGCTGATTACTCCACCTGCAAGAGTAAAAACATAACCTGTAGTAAACCTCCTTTTTTCTAAATCACCTGCATAATCAATATCCACATATCCACAAACTGAACCTTCATGACCGTCAAATATGATGCAATGGTCACTTGTGGCTCTCAAATACCGAAGCACCCATTTCATTGCTCGCTAATGTTCTTCCCTTGGATTTTCCATGAACCTGCTAACAACTCCAACTGTATGTGAAATGTCAGGTCTTGTAGATACCATCGCATACATTAAGTTGTCTACCGCATTTGCATATGGTACACGAGACATATACTTCTTTTCTTCATTAGTTCTAGGACTTAAATCTGAAGAAATCTTAAAATGGGAAGCTAATGGAACATTAACAGGTTTCACATTGTTCATACTGAACTTTTCAAGTACTTTCTCCACATACTTCTATTGTGATAACCAAAGATTACTATTCTTCCTATCTCTGTGTATCTCCATGCCCAAGATATGTTTTGCTACTCCAAGATCCTTCATTTCAAATGTCCTAGAGAGCTGAGCCTTTAACCTATTTATTTCTTCCATGATTTTGCTTGCAATAAGCATATCATCAACATACAACACTAGGATAATGAATATGCCATTGAAAATTTTGAAGTATACACAATGATCATACTCACTTCTGATAAAATTCTGGCTCACCATGAAGGAATCAAACTTCTTGTACCATTGCTTGGGTGACTGCCTCAGGCCATACAATGATTTCCTGAGCTTGCAAACTAATCTTTTGCTGTGACCTTGTACAAAACCTTCTGGCTGATCCATATATATCTCTTCATCCAAATCACAATGAAGAAAGGTTGTTTTAACATCTAACTGTTCTAACTCAAGGTCAAGTAAAGCAGTTAGTGATAACACAGTACAAATAGAAACAAGTTTAACTACTGGTGAAAAGATCTCATGAAAGTCAATACCTTCAATCTGAGAATACCCTTTCGCAACCAGTCTTGCCTTATACCTCTTGATACTTCCATCAACTTTCCTTTTCAACTTGAAGACCCATTTGCACCCAACAACACTTCTCCCTTCAGGAAGTTCTACAAGATCCCAAGTATTTTTCTTGGCTAAGGAGTCCATTCTTCTTCCATAGCCTTTTTCCATATCTTTCTATCTGCATCATCTACTGCTTCCTGATAACAATAAGGTTCCCCATATTTAGTAATCAATGCAAACGATGAAGCAAAATCTTCATACCTTTTAAGTGTTTTTCTTTCCCTTGTAGACCTTTATAGAGTGACTGGTTGTTGAATTGGTTCTGGAATTTTTCCAGTTCCCTTTGCTTCCCCACCTTTTTCATCAGAAGTCTCTCCTTCCTTTCGACTTTCTGGAAAATTTTTAGTCTCCAATTGAATCTACTGACTTGGCAATACGTTCTCCTGTTCAACTTTTTCAACATCTGATTTTAAAAGAGAAGATTCATCAAATGTTACATCTCTACTAATGACTATCTTCCGTTAATAAGGATCCCACAACCTATATCCCTTCACTGAATAATCATATCCAACAAAGACACAACATTTTGATTTTGGATCTGGCTTTGAACGATGATTTCTAGGAATAAGAACATAGGCATCACAACCAAAAATCTTCAAATGCAAATAATCACAAGACTGACCCGACCAAACCTCTTCAGGAATTTTACAGTTTATCGCAATTGAAGGTGATCTATTAAATAAATAACAAGTAGTGGATATTGCTTCTACCCACAACTCCTTTTGCAAGTTAGAATTACTGATCATGCTTCTGGCTCTTTCCATAAGAGTCTAATTCATCTGTTCAGTAACGTCGTTTTGCTGAGGGGTATAAACAACAGTTTTATTTCTAACAATCCCTTCATCCTTACAAAATTGTTCAAATTCTAAAGAAGTAAATTCACCGCCATTGTCAGTTCTTAAACATTTAATTGATTTTCCTATTTTATTTTCCACCATTATTTAAAATTGTTTAAAAACATTAAATACATCAGCTTTCTTTTTCAACATATAGACCCAAATGTTTTGGGAGAAATCATCAATAAATGTTAAGAAATATGATGCACATCCATAAGACATAGTAGGAGATGGTCCCCACAGATCAGAATGAATGTAGTCTAAAATCTGCTTACTATTATGATTTCCAGTCTTAAACCTTTGTTTACATTGTTTACCAAACACACAATATTTACAAAAATCCAACTTCAATCAAATCAGGAAGCAACTTGAGGTTCATCAGTACGTGAAGACCTTTGTCACTCATGTGACCCAAACGTTGATGTCATAGACGAGAACCTTCTTCTAATTTTTCTGATACGATCGCTACTGCACTAACTTGAGTGCTTCCTTTGATTTTGTACAGATTTCCAACCTTTTCATCCTTCATCACAACCAAGGCTCCTTTTGAGACTTTTAGCACTTCATTCTGACCTATAAATTTATAACCATTTGAATCCAAAACTCCCAAGGAAATCAAGTTTTTCTTTAGATCAGGTACATGCCTAACATTAGATAATGTTTTAACTATACCATCATACATTTTAATTTTTACATTACCAATCCCAACAGTCTGACAAGATGCATTATTTCCCATGAATACAGAACTACCATCTACAGTTTCATGTGAAGTAAACCAACTTCAGTGCAGACTCATATGATGAGAAGCACCAGAGTCTAATAGAAAATTATCAATATCTTGAGAGACATTACAGACAGGGATAGCTTCAGCAATTAAAACCTCATCAACCATACCTGAATCAACCTAATTTGCTTCCTTGTTATGGTTTTCTGACTCCTTCTGTTTCCAACAATCTTTCTTGAGGTGTCTGAGTTTATTGCAGTACCAGCACTTGGCTTTACACTTCTTGCCGCCCTTTGACTTCGATCTGGAAGAACCTCTTTTTTTCTCCCCCCTTTCCTTTGACCGACCTCTGGCTACCATGGCTTCAGGTGCAAATGTCTCAATGCTAGATTTCCTTCGTACCTCTTCAGATAAGAGAGCGCCCATGACAGATTCAAGTTTTAATGAATTGGCAGTGCTAAAACTGATTGAGGTCATGAAGTGATCCCATGAATCGAGCAGGGAACACAACAAGGTTATTGCCTTGTCTTCTTCCTCCATTTTTACTTCCATATCAGACAAATGGAAAATAAGCGTATTAAAAACATTTAAGTGATCTGCAATTTTCATACCCTCCTTCATCCGAAGACTGTACAATTGTCTTTTTAAATAGATTCTATTTTTCAAAGATTTTTTCATGTAGAGTGTTTCCATTTTTTTCCACAACACTTTAGTTGTACTCTCTCCAACAATATTGAAGAGAACTTCATCTACCAAACATAACCAAATGGTACTGAGAGCTCGGGCATCCAAGTCCTCCCAGTCTGAACTTGTCATGCTTTCTGGTTTTTTATTTACCTCGTCTAATGCTTTGTGAAACCATTGTTGCACCAGTAAATCCCTAACCTTTAGTTTCCTTAAAGAAAAATTGTTTTTCCCGGTGAATTTATCCACCACGAATTTTGTATTTGTCATTTTTTCCATTTCTCCCTCCTAGGGTTTCAGATTTCCCTTCTTCTAAAAATTAAAAAACTTTTCTCCTCTTCTTCTAGGGTTTCAAGGATTTTAGATCTCTTCTTTCTCCTACTAACTTTAAATAGAAATAAAAAATTACAATCTCTATTTTTTTCTTCTTTCACTAAATCAGTTCTTTTGAAACCTGAACCCTTTTCAAAATAAACAATTTTCGTTCAAACCCTTTCTCTGAAAAACTGAGCCTCCTTTTTTTTTTTTTTTTTAAATCCTTTAAATTTAAAAACTCTTAGTTCTTTAAAAAATCCTTATCAAAACAAACGTTGTTGTTTTTTTTTTTTTTTAATTATGTTCAAACCCTTTCTCTGAAAAAACTAAGCCTCCTTTTCAAAATCCTTTAAATTTTAAAAAACTCTTACTTCTTAAAAAAAATCCTGATCAAAACAAATGCTAATTTCTGTGCTGATTTCCTGAAAACCTCTTAAAAAATCCTCTTCAAACAAACAAACACTGATTTATGTTTCAAATAAAACATTAAATTTCAAATTACCCGACTTTCTCCTCAGTCGCAGCTTTGAAGAGCGGGTTAGGCAGATTCTCTTCTTTCAGCGGATGGCGGATTCTTCTTCTTTCTCCAGCGGCAACTTCTTTCTCCAGCAACGACTTTGCACTCGAGGCTAACGGCCTCCCTTCTACTTCCAGCGGATGGAAATTCTCCTCTTTTCTGCAAGACGACTACTCTCTGCTAGACAATGTCTGGCTTCAACGACATTGTTGCTTTCTGCAAGATGGCTGCTCTCTGCCAGACGGTTGCTCGACCTCTCTCTCTTGGCGGTTTACAAATATCACGGTGGTTAAAAAAACTCAAATGACTTCCCTCACGGTTATTGCCATCCTTTCTCCGGCATTTTAAAACTCTCAACGTTGTTTTGTTTTAGCTCCGATACCACTTGTTGTTTGGGAAACATTAAATGACAAAGAAATACAATTCATAACTGAATGAAAAAACTGAAGGATAAACACACATAGGTAAATACACAGAATTTACGTGGTAAAACCTCGACAGGGTGTCAAGGAAACATCCATCGGGCAAGGGATTGGAAACTCTTATTAATCAAAATGATTCTTCGTACTTTACAAGCCTCTCAGGCTATCTTATTTAACCTAGACTATTTCGTTATTCCAACTACATTTCATTATACAACCAATCAATAGGTAATAAGTAAATTTTCCCAGAATTACTTATTTACATTTTTTTGTCATATTTTAACAACTTTCATATGTCAATTTTTATTTATATTCAATTTCAAATTTTTATCTTCAATGCTCATTTTACTTTTAATTTTGCGTCAATTTCAATTTCCATTTCAATTTTAATTTCTTTCACTATTGCTTTTTCAATTTCAATTTCTATTTTAACTTTAAGTGGTAATGCATCAAATTATTTAGGACTATGTTTATTTCAAATCCAACTTCACCTTTTATTTTTGTACTCTTTTACATAATAGAAATTTATGCAGAAACATGTAACCAACTATTCTATAAGACATACATATATGTAATTATTTATCTTAGTGTACATGTCAACCTAATTTATGTTTCTACTTCAATGTGATCTTCTATTTTTCTTTTTTCAATTTATAACACGTTGATTTCAATGTTATACACATTTTTTTCAATGTACACGTAAATTTTGAAGACATTGATTTTAGTGTATATCTAAATTTTATTTCAATTCTATTCAATTTCAAATACATTTATTTAAATATATATGCCAATTTCTATCACATTGATTTCATGTACATGCCAGTTTTTATATTTATTTATATTCCAAGTGTATTAACATTTTAACAGATTTATTTCAATATACATGCCAATTTTTAAAACATTGCCTTCATGTATATTTTAAATTTTATTTATATTTTATTCAATGTCAACGTTAATTTCAAATTTTTACTTGTATTTTTATTTCTTATTTTATTTTATGGTATGTCTTAAAAATTGAAATTGAAATTGAAACATCTATAAATACAAATTACTCATTACATAAATGATTACAACTTATTTAATTGATTAAGTTAATAAGTGAAAAATCACTACATGTAATTGATTAAGTTAATAAATGAAAAATCACTACATGTCAACTGCCAAACTTCTTCAATGGTTATGAGGTTCAATACAACCATAACGACTTAGTTTCAATAAACACTTTTTACATGTGTTACTATTTCACTGCTTGTTAACTCCCTTTACATAAACTATTTAAGTGAAAAATTCAATTTCAATTCATATTCTAGTTTCTTTTAATTTCAAATTCACTCAAAATTCTAGTTTCTATTTAGTTTTAAACTTTTTATTGTACATATCAATTTATCTTCAATACTAATTTTATTTTTAATTTTTGCTTCAATTTCAATGTCTATTTGAATTTTAATTTCTTTGACTGTTGATTTTTCTATGTCAATTGATTTTAGTGTTTATTTCAAATGCAACTTTACCTAAATACATCACCTATTATATTGAATATAAATAACTTTTAACACATTAATTTTAGGTCTACAACTTATTTCTATTTCAATTCTATTCATTATTTAATATATTCATTTAAAGTTACATGACAACATTGATTTCCTATTTCAATTTTTATTTCTATACATTCTTGTAAAGTTACATGACAACATTGATATCCTGTTTCAATTTTTATTTCTTTGACTATTGATTTTTTCAATGGAAATTTCTACTTTTACTTTAAGTTCTCATGCATGGAAAATTTCTATTTTTACTTTAAGTTCTCATGCATGGAATTATTTATTATAGGTTTCTATATGCTGGGCTTTTAGTGTTTATTTCAAATAAAAATTCACTTTCTATTTATGTACTGTTTTATATATTAGAAATTGATATAAAGAAATATTTTTCTTGCTATTTTATTTTATATTTATATACATAATTTTTTATCTTATTTTACATGTCAAGCTCAATTTCTATTTCTATTTCAATGCGATGTCTATTTTTTTTTTCTATTTCTAATACGTTGATGTTGATTTTAGACTGATTTTTTAATATAAATGTAAATTTTAAAAAGTTTATTTTAATGTATATATAAACTCTATTTCAATTCTATTCAATTTTAAATACATTCATTTAAATGTACATGTCAATTTCTAACATATTGATTTCATGTGCATCCCAATTTTTATATTTATTTTTATTTCCTTTCTATTGAAATTCTAACACATTGACTTCAATGTACATGCCAATTTATAAAACACTACCTTCATATACATGTCAAGTTTTGTTTATATTCTATTCAATATCAATGTCAAGTTCAAATTTCTATTCTATTCTATTGTTGTCTTATCCTTGAAATTTAAATTGAAAAATCCAGACATACAAACTACTCATGACATAGATGATCACAACATTTTATTTAATTAAGCTAATAAGTATAAAAACTCTACATGTCAACTATCGGACTTGTTCAAGTGTTATGAGGTTCATGAGGTTCCTTACAACCATAACGAGGTTCCATACAACCATAACGACCTAGTTTCAATTAACATTTTTTACATGTGTTCTATTTAACTATTTGTTAACTCTCTCTTTACTTTATAGATTTAAGTGACAAAATTTCCATTCTTATTCAAGATTCTTTCTCTTTGGATTTCACTTCAAATTCCAGTTTCTTTATCATTTTCATTTTATTATTTTATATATCAATTTCTCTTCGAGTCTAACTACTTCAAATTAAATGCAACTATGAATTTTTATATGCCGTAATTTTAGTGTTTATTTCAAATGCAACTTCACTTTATATTTCTAAACTATTTTACATATTATAAATTTATACAAAAACAATTCACATGCTATTCTATTTAACATACATATACATATTGTTTATCCTTTTTTTAACACATTTATTTTAGTGTACATCTTAGTTATATTCCAATTTTGTTTAATTGTGAATATATTCATTTAAATGTACATGCCAATTTTTAAATTTATTTCTATTTCAGTTCTATTAACATTCTAACAAGTTGATTTCAAATTGCGTGCCAATTTCTAACACAAATCCTTCATGTACATGTTATTTTTTATTTATATTCTATTCAATGTCAATGAAAATTTCAAATTTCTATTTCTATTTATATTGATATTTCTCATTTTAGTTCTATCTCTATTTACCCCTTAAAAATTAAAATTGAAACATTTAAAAATACAAGTTACTCATTACTTAAATGATCATAACTTATTTAATTGATTAAGTTAATAAGTGGAAACACTCTACATGTCAATAGTGAGACCTCTTCAATGGTTCCATACAACCATAACAACCTACTTTCAATGAACACTTTTGACATGTTTTCTCTTTGACTATAGGTTAACTCTCTCTTTACATAACCTATTCGAGTGACAAATTCAATTTCAATTCCTATTTTAGTTTCCTTCAATTTTGAATTAAGTTCAAATTCCAATTTCTATTTCTTGTTCAACTTATTATTTTACCCATCAATTTATCTTCAATGCACATTTTACTTTTAATTTTTTCTTCAATTTCAATGTCTATTTCTATTTTAAGTTTTTTGACTATTGATTTTTCAATGTCAATTTATATTTTTAGTTCAAATTCTACTGTATATAATTATTTGGGACTATTTTGATGTTTATTTCAAATTCAACTTCAGCTTATATTTTTGTACTCTTACATATTATAAATTGATACAAAAACATGTCACTTGATATTCTATTCAACACACACATATAATTGTTTATCTCATTATACAATACATGTAAATTTTAATACATTAATTTTAGTATATATCTCAGTTGTATTTCAATTCTATTCAATTTGAATACATTCATTTAAATGCACATGACATTTTTTAACACATTGATCTAATGTACATGTCAATTTTTAAATTAATTTCTATTTTTTAACACATTGATTTTAGTATACAAATTTTTATTTATATTCTATTTGATATCAATGTCAAATTCAATTTTTTATCTTTAATGCCAATTTTACTTTTATTTTTTTCTTCAATTTAATTGTCTATTTCAATATGATTGCTTTGACTTCTGATTTTTCAATACCAATTTATATTTTTACACCAAGTCCTAATGCATAGAATTATTTACTTCAAGTCCTATGCTGTAGTTTTAGTGTTTATTTCAAATCCAATTTCACCTTGCATGTCCGTACCCTTTTAAATATTATAAATTGATACATAAATATGTCACTAACTGACTGTTATATTAAACATACATATACATAGTTGATTTCAATTCTATACAGATTTTTTTTAATGCACACGTAAATTCTTATTCTATTTAATTTAAAATACATTAATTTAAAGGTATACATCAATTTTTAACACATTGATTTTATGTGCATGCCAATTTTTATATTTATTTTTATTTCAAGTTTATTAACATTCTAACATATTTATTTTAATGTATTTGTCAATTTCTAAAATATTTCCTTTATGTACCTACCAGTTTTTATTTATATTCTATTGAATGTTAATAGCAATTTGAAATTTTTATTTGAATTTGTATTTCTTATTTTATTTCTATAGCCATTTAAGCCTACAAAATTGAAATTGAAAGATTTAGAAATAAAAATTGCTCATTCATACATGATCACAACTTATTTAATTAGTTAAGTTAATAAGTGAAAAAACTATGCAAGTCTAATGAAGGACTTGTTCAAAGTTTCTAAGGTTTCATACAACTATAATGATTTAGTTTGAATAAAAACTTTTGACATGTGAGCCTTTTTTACTACTTCTTAACTCTTTTTTTACATAACTCTTTTAACTTAAAAATTCAATTTCAATTCCTATTCTAGTTTCTTTAAATTTGGAATTCAGCTTAAATTCCAGTTTCTATTTCATTTTCAACTTATTATTGTAGATATCAATTTATCTTAAATTCCAATTTTACTATTAAATTTTGCTTCTATTTCAATGTTTATTTCAATTGTAATTCTTTGACTATTGATTTTACATTGTCAATTTCTATATTTACTTCAAGTTCTACTGTATAGAATTATTTGTGACTATCTATTTAGATATGTCGTGATTTTAGTGTTTATTTGAAAAGAAACTTCACCTTATATTTTTTTACTCTCTTACATATTATATATTGAAGTGTGCATAGCCATTTCTAAAACATTTCCTTCATGTACATGTCGATTTTTATTTATATTCTATTTAATGTCAATGTTAATTTCAAATTTTTATCTTCAATGCCAGTTTTACATTTAATTTTTACTTCAATTTCATTGTCTATTTCAATTTTAATATCTTTGACGATTGATCTTTTAAATGCCAATTCCTATCTTTACTTCAAGTCGTGATGCATGGAATTATTTACAACTATCAAAATTTCTATATGCCATGATTTTAGTGTTATTTCAAATACAACTTCACCTTTTTTACATATTATAAATTAGTCACCTACTATTATATTCGACATATATATATATATATATATATATGATTGTTTATATTAGTGTACAGGTCAAGTTTAGTTTTTATTTATATTTCAAAGTGAACTTCTATTTTTTTTCTAATTTTATCATGTTGATGTCAATTTTATAAATATTTTTAATGTATATATAAATTTTTAAGACATTGATTTCAGTGTACATATAGATTCTATTTCAATTTTATTCAATTTCAAATACATTCATTTAGATATAAATTCAATTCCTAAAAAATTGATTTCATGTGCATACCAATTTCTATATTTATTTCAGTTTCGTTTCTATTAACATTCTATCACATTAATTTTAACGTACATAACAATTTCTAAAACATTGCCTTCATGTACATGTGAGTTTTTTTATATTCTATTCAATGGCAATGTCAATTTCAAATTTCTATTTGTAATCTACCCCTTAGAAATTGAAACATAATACAAATTACTCATTAAGTAGACCATCAAAACTTATTTAATTGATTAATTTAATAAGTGAAAAATATCTAGATGTCACGTGTTGCACTTCTGAGATGGTTCTAAGGTTCCATATAGACCTAGTTTCAATTAACACTTTTGAAATATGTTCTCTTTGAACTCTCTTTACATAACCTATTTGAGTGAAAAAATCAATTTCAATTCATTTCCACTTTCTTTCTATTTAGATTTGAGTTCAAATTCAGGTTTATTTTTCATTTTCAATTTATTATTGTACATACCAATTTCTCTCTTGCATCAAATTATTTGAGGCTATCAATTTTTATATGTCTTAATTTTAGTGTTTATTTCTAATGCAGCTTCACTTTATATTTTGTACTCTTTTACATATTATAAATTGATACAAAAACATGTGATTTACTATTCTATTCAACATACATGTATAATTATTTATCTCAATATACATGCAAATTTGTAAAAAAATTATTTTAGTGTATATCTGATTTTTATTTCAATTATATTCAGTTTCGAATACATCGATTTCTATATGTCTTGATTTTAATGTTTATTTTAAATACAACTTCACCTTATATTTTTGTACTCTTTTACATATTATAATTTGATACAACTATTTTATTCAACATACATATACATAATTTTGATCTCAATATACATCTAAATTTTTAACACATTAATTTTAATGTAAATCTCAATTCTAGTCCAATTCTATTCAATTTTGAATACATTCAAATGTACATGTCAATTTTTAACACATAGATTTCATGTACATGCAAATTTTTAAATTTATATATATTTCAGTTCTATACAAATTAAAAAGCATTGATTTCAGTGTACATAGAAATTTCTAAAACATTTCCTTCATGACATGTCAATTATTATTGATATTCTGTTCAGTGTGTCTAATTCAAATTTCTTTTTCTATTACTATTTATTGTTTTATTTCTATCTCCATTTACCTTTTATAAATTGAAATAGAAAGTTGTCAATATGATCTTCTATTTCTATTTCAATGTCAACATGTTGATTTCAAAGTACATATGTATTTTAGATTCACTAATTTTAATGTATAATGTCAATTTATAATATATTGACTTTAGTATATATCCCAATTTTTAATTTTGTTTTAGTTCTAATCAAATTCTAACACATTGAATTCAGTGTACATGTTAATTTCTAAAACATTGCCCTCATGTACATGCAAATATTTTTATTTATATTGTATTCAAAATAAATTTCAATTTCAATTTCTATTTTTTGTTTTATTTCTATCTTCATTTACACTTTAGAAACTGAAATAGAAACATGTAGAAATACAAATTACTCATTACATATATGATCAAAACTTATTTAATTGATTAACTCTGCAGGTCAACTATAGGCTTTTTTCAACTTTTGACATGCGTTTTATTTGACTACTTGTTAAGTCTCTCTTTACATAACTGATTTAAGTGAAAAGGTCAATTTCAATTTCTATTCTAGTTTCTTTTTATTTTGATTTTAGTTTAAATTCCAGTTTCTATTTCATTTTCAATTTGTTATTGTACGTATCAATTTCTCTTCAATGCCAATTTTACTTTTATTTTTTGCTTCAATTTCAATGTCTTTTAAATTTTAATTTCTTAGACTATTGATCTTTCAATGCCAATTTATATTTTTACTTCAAGCTATGCTACATATGAATTTTTGTATTACATGATTTTAGTATTTATTTCAAATGCAACTTCACCTTATATTTATGTACTCTCTTACATATTATAAATTGATACGGAACCATGTCATGCTCTATTATATTAAACATACATATACATAATGGTTTATCTCCTTATACATGTAAACTTTTAACACATTGATTTTAGTGTACATCTCAATTCTATTTAAGTTCTATTCAAATTTGAATACATTCATTGAAATGTATATGACAATTTTTGACACATTGATTTCATGTACATGCCAATTTTTAAATTTATTTCTATTCTAGTTCTATTCAAATTCCAACTCATTTATTTCAGTATACATGGAAATTTATAAAAAAATTCCTTCATGTAAATATCTAATTTTATTTATATTCGATTAATGTCAAAGAAATTTTAAATTTTATTCTTCAATGTCAATTTTACTTTTAATTTTTGCTTCAATTTCAATGTCTATTTCAATTTTAAATTCTTTGCCTATTAATTTTTCGATGCCAATTTATATTTTTACTTCAAATACACAACTATAGATTTCTATATGCCATGATTTTAGTGTTTATTTCAATTCCAAATTCACCTTATATTTTGGTACTCTTTTACATATTATAAATTGAAATAGAAACATATCACCAACTATTCTATTGGACATACATATACTTAATTTTTTATCTTAGTGTACATGTTAAGCCTAATTTATATTTCTATTTGAATGTAAGCTTCTATTTTTTTTTTTTTCAATTTCTAACATGTGGATGTCAATTTTATAAGCATTTATTTAATATACATGTAAGCTTTTAAGATATTTATTTTAGTGTATATGTCAATTCTATTCAATTTCAAATACATTCATTTAAATTTACTTCAATTTATAACACATTGATTTCATGTACATGCCAATTTTTATATATATTTTTTATTTCAGTTCTATTAACATTCTAACACATTGATTTCATTGTACATGCCAATTTCTAAAACATTGCCTTCATGTACATGCAAATATTTATTTATATTCTATTCAATATCAATTTCAAATTTCTATGTGTATTTGTATTTCTTATTTTATTTCTATGACCATTTATCCCTTCGAAATTAAAATTGAACATCCAAAGATATAAATTACTCATTACATAGATAATCACAACTTATTTAATTGATTAAGTTAGTAAGTGGAAAACTGTACAACAATTGTGAAACTTGTTCAACAGTTCCCAGGTTCCATACAACCATAACTACCTATTTCAATGAACAATTTTTACATGTGTACTCTTTGAATACTTGTTAACTCTCTCTTTACATAACTGATTAAAGTGAAAAATTCAATTTCAATTTCTATTATAGTTTCTTCCTATTTTTATTTTCGTTCAAACTTCACTTTCTTTTTCATTTTCAATTTATTATTGTACATATCAATTTCTCTTCAAGTCCGTTGAGATTCAAAAAGATGATGAGCTTAGTGAAAATTAAGCACCTTCACTAAGTGGGGCCGGCGCGCTATTTTTAGGTTTATGTCTATTTTTAGACATGGTGAGCATATTCTATAAATTGCAGGATCCTATTTGTAGATGACTGATCAAATGTGAAAAATAGATGAGATTCTATTTTTAGAATATTGGGCGAAGTCTATGTATAGATCATCAATATAAAAATAGATGCATGTCGATTATTATTAGCCCTTAATAATAATAAGACAATAAATATCAACTTATTCTCTTGGAGCACTTTATTTTAGTGAACATATTTGGAAAATCAGTGTGCTGAAGGAATTATGCAATTCCTAGGGTGGTTGGTGACTCATGCATGGAGGACTCACTTAGAACTGAAGTGGAAAAGTTATGAAAAAGTTGGAAGAGTAGTTATGGGAGTTGTTATTCAGTTTAACTGAGTTAAGTGAGTTAAACTCAGTTGTGCTAGTTGTATCTAGTTCTAACTGAAGATACACCAGTGAGAGTTTATTGAATTAATTATTTAATTAATTCATAACTAGAGACTCACTTGAAACTACACAAATACAACAGTTAACTACTTGCATGTCAATTCCAGTGGAGACCCATTGGAGAGATAAGTGAAAGGGTGAGATGGACTATCTGTTGTGACTATAGTGATGCATTCAATGCATATGACACACTTTGGAGATGCCAATGAGGATTGTGTAGTCAAGGAAAGGCCAATTCGAATTTATTTAGAGGTCTTCTTCAGTAGGGATTGCGCAGTGGAGATAGGCTGTGAAGAGGCAAGAAATTGGTGCATAGATATGCAAATTTCTACATGACAGTGTGTAATGATTGTTGATTGTACTGAGAGCTTGATGTACTAATATTTATATGATATTATTACATGAAACATTGATATACATTATATATGATAGTTGGGGTTTTTAGCTTTAAGCTTTCCCTTTAAACAATTGTGTTTATGTGTGATTGATTTGCTTCATATGTGTTTGCAATTGGCGATTTAATTTCTGCAAAGAATTAAGTGGAAGGATTTTTTATTTAACATAAGATTAATTTGTTAGATCAGGAGAGTCCGGTAATACTATCAGTATTAATAAATTTCTACATGGTATCAGAGCAGTGTTAATCACTGGAGATTGCAATAGTGAAGCAGTGCTGAGTTTTTGCTGGTGGACAATTCGAATTTACTACAGAAATTTCTTGGTGCGACATTTGAGTATTCGTTGAAATGGCTTTCAATGAGTTGCGGTTGGAGTATGCCCTTGAGGGTAGCTCGAACTACATAGCCTGGAAGGACAGGATGGAGGTGGTGCTTGAAGATAATGGTCTGAAGGAGTTCATCAATAGCGATGTTCCTAAGCCTACTTCTAGTGATGTTGCATTACTTGACGCATGGAAAAAGAAGGTAGCGAAGACAAGAAGAATTCTATTGGAAGGTGTGAAAGAACATATTGTTTCAAGCCTTCATGGGAAAGCCACTCCATTTTTAATGTGGAAGGCTTTGACAGATATTTTCCAAAGCAGCAGTGACCATAGGAAGTTGGCGCTGAAAGAAAAGCTCAGAAAAATCAAAATGGAGAAGGGCGACAGTATTCCAAAATATCTCACGAAGTTTGTCCAATGTAGGGATGATCTAGGGAGTGTGGGAATTATATTTGCGGATGATGACTTGGTGAGCTTGGCTTGCGTTGGGCTTCTGAATATTTGGCACAACTATGAAGACTCTGTCAAAGGACAGGAGAAACTGTCAGATTGGGAGCGACTTTGGTCAGATCTTGTGCAGGAGGAGATAAGGCGGAATACCAGGGATGGCTCTTTGTCGAAGAATGATGATGAAGAGAATTGTGCTTTGGATGCCAAATCAAGGAAAGGGAAGGAAAAGAAATCCCATCCAAAATCCGAGGTTAAAGGCAAGCAGCTGGATTTGTCAAAAGTGAAGTGTTTTCACTGTCACAAACATGGGCATCTCGCAAATAATTGCCCACGGAAAAATAAGAACAAGAAGGTTGTTGGAGCTGCAGTGGGTGAGGCCTTAGCCTCACAATTTGAACTTGATTTCTCCTTGATTGTATGCTTGGTTTCAAGTGCAATGGGATCGATGTGGTACCTTGATAGTGGTGCTTCCTTCCATATGACGGAATATAAGGAGTTATTTAGTGACTTGGATGAGAAGGATCTCCAAATGCATATAGACATGGGCGACGATGGTAGATACAGTGCGACCGGAATTGGAACCATTAACTTTGAGAGGGATTTAGGTAAACCATTTCTGTTAAAATATGTTATGCATGTTCAAGGTCTGAAGAAGAACTTGGTCTTGGTCGCTCTGTCAGAGGACAGAGGTTATGACATTTATTTTCAGCGAGGGAAAAGCCTTCCCGGACATAAAACAACGGTTCAAACCAAGAGGATATGGATTTGAGTTAAGAATCTATTATGGCATAGGATATTGGGCCATCTTCACCATGGCGCCTTGAATATTTTGCAGTGGATTTCTACTGGAATTCCCAAGGGTACTCTTGCACAGTCAGATCAGTGCAAGGGATGTACTATGGGTAAGTTTATGAAGACCACCTTTCATGAGAAGGAGAACTGTGCTTCAGTGATCCTGGAGAGAATTCACACAGACGTGTGTGGACCTTTCTTGGTTTCTTCAGAAGCAAAACATAGGTATTATGTTATATTTTTTGAAACATTCTCAAAGTTCTATGAGTTTAAAGCATTGGTGGAGAAAGATTCAAGGAAGAAAATGAAGGCTCTGCAGAGAAATAATGGTGGTGAATATATCTCAAATGAATTCTTAGACTTTTGTAGCAAATAAGGAATTCGAAGAGAACTCATACCGCCTCATAACCCATAGCAGAATGGAGCGGAGAGGAATAATAGAACTATCGTGGGTGTTGCACGAGCTATGTTGTGTGACGAGGGCCTACCAATGCACTTGTGGGCAGAAGCATGCAACACTACGGTTTATGTGCAAAATCTTTGTCCTCATAGAGTACTTGGCATGAGTACACCTGAAGAATATTTTACTGGTAAGAAGCCTGATATTTCTCATTTGAAAGGCTGAAGCTTGATGCGGCACAAAATGTAGGAGTCCCTACATCATAGCACAGACAGAGACAGTCACCTGATTGATTTACTAGATACATGGCTCTTATGAGCAAGTGTATCATGGAAAAGCCATCTTCTTTTGAATAAGCAACATAGGAGCCCACATGGGTAGATTCCATGGTGGAGGAGTATGACTCCATTGTCAGAAAAAATTCTTGGGAGATTGTTCCAAGGCTGGTGGATAAATCAGTGGTAGGTTCAAGATGGATCTACAAGGTAAAGCAAGCTGCTGATGGGAGCGTTGAGAAGTATAAGGCAAGATTTGTTTCCCGGGGCTTCTCACAGATTGAGGGGATTGATTATGAAGAAGCCTTTTCACCTGTCACATGGTATTCTTCCATAATGACCATCCTTGCTCTCTCAGCGCATATGGGTTGGCACATTCATCAGATGGATGTGAAGACTACATTCCTTAATGGGATCATTAAGGAAGAAGTGTACATTGAGCAGCCCGAAGGATTTGAGATCTTCAGCAGCGAGTTGCATGTGTGCAAACTCAAAAGAGCGTTGTATGGGCTGAAGAAAGAACCCTGTGCTTGGTACACATAGATCGACAGTTATTTCACTGGACTTGGCTTCACCAAGAGTGAGGCGGATGCAAACCTATACCAAATTGTGGTGGAGGGTAAGATTTTAATCATTGTTCTTTATATTGATGATTTGATACTAACGAGTGATGAGAAGTTGATACACTCATGCAAGGTAGATCTTGCAAAGGAGTTTAAGATGAAGGATTTGGGCCCCCTTCATTATTTCCTTGGATTGGAAATATGGCAGCGGGAAGGTGAAATGTTTATGTCTCAAGGAAAGTATGCTCGGGAGATACTTGGTAAGTTTAACATGGAGGAATGCTAGCCCATGGATACTCCTCTTTTAGGAAATTGGAGGAAAGAGGATGCTACATCGACAGAGGTAGTGGATGCCATTGTTTATCGACAATTGGCAGGTTCACTCATGTATTTAGTTAATACAAGATTGGACATATGCTATGTGGTGAACCAGCTTAGTCAAGCAATGGTTAAGCCTACCAAGCTCTTTCGAAAGGCAGGCAAGCATGTCCTGAGGTATCTCAGGGCCACATCTAAGTATGGCTTATGGTATAGACAGACGGATGAGGTGAATTTTCATGGCTTCACAGATTCAGATTGGGTAGGCAGCCCAACAGACAGAAAGAGCACATCAGGAGGGGTTTTCAGTATCGGATCTACAACAGTTTCTTGGTATATAAGGAAACAAATATCTGTGGCACTCATTTTAGCGAAAGTAGAATACATGGTAGCAATTCAAGCTGCATGTGAGGCTATCTAGATGAGGAAGATCCTGGTCAGTTTGTTCGGTTCTCATTTAGATCCTACAGTGATACATTGTGATAATCAGAGTTCAATTAAACCCTCTATTAATATTTTGTTTCATGATAGATCTAAATATATTGATATCTGGTATCATAATATCGGAGATTATGTGCAGCTGAAGATCATGTTGCTTTAGTACATTCCTACAGAAGATCATGATGCAAATATTTTGACGAAGGCGCTCAACAGGAGAAAATTCGAATACCATAGAGGCTGGATCGGGGTGAAGGATAATCCCCATCTTGTTGAGAGGGAGTTTTGAGATTCAACAAGATGATGAGTTTAGCGAAAATTAAGCACCTTCACTAAGTGGGGCCCGTAGGCTATTTTTAGGTGTATCTCTATTTTTAGGTGTATTTCTATTTTTAGACATGGTGAGCATATTATATAAGTTTCAGGATGCTATTTGTATATGGTTGAACACATATTTCATTAAATTTGGAATTTTTCCATTGATCTAGAATTTAGAAATTTAACTAGATTAAATTTTTTCAAACTGTGGAATTATAAAATCACTTAGTTTACTAATTTTAATGTAGATATTCACCATTTTTGGTGAAAATTTTATCATGCTAAACTATATAAAACAAATTTATATAAACTTGCAAAAGAAAATCTTTCACATATTAATCTTGGATTCCTTACATTATCTCTTTTAAGATTTTTTATGGTTTGTACTAAAAGCTAAGTTTGTTAAGGTTATCTTATGAAAATAATTTTGTGTATGTTACTATTATTTACTTTATGGGAATAATTTTGGGTATGTTACTATTATTAACCCATTTAATTATAATACGATATAGTAAATATCATGTATGTGTTAAGTTATGATTATTACTAACTGAACAATTTAAAATTCTATCACCTTTGCAACACTAGTAATATGGTTGAAGATGAAAAACCCTTTTAGTTTATCAAGTTTATACTAAGTCTTTTAATTAAAAAAAATTATGATGATCTTTGAAACACTTGTTTTAATGTTTTTTTAACATAACAATAAAATTATAAAAAAATGGCTTCTTATATACCATACTTGGTCTTATTTGATGATTATCATCATTAACACCATCATCATTACATACATTTTTTTTACTTCTAATTACTTTACAACATATTCATTTGTTGTTAAACTATGGCCGATATTCTCTTTCTATTTAGAACATATTTTATTTTTCTATTTAGAACATATTTTTTAATTTTAATTTTTGATTTAAAAGGGCACGAAATAGAGTCCCCACAAACTAGGTTGTAGAATGAGTCAGGCCTCTCTCAATTACTAACCATTTTAATTATGAAAATAAATAATGAAATAGAATATTAACAAAGTAATACAATTTGATTATTTTCAAATACTAGAGGAAAGAGAGAAAATTCACTAAACTATTTATTACAAATGTTTAGTTTTTATTCCTGAATTGTTTAAGGATATTATATTGAGAAGAAAATATTGGCATTCATCTAAAACTTAGATTCCTTACATTATTTATATTATCATGAATATTTATATTTATGTATTAAATTTGACTTGTGAATAATAGATTTTGAAAAAAAAATCTTACCTATTATATTAAATTTATTTAACAATATATTAATATTGTGTTTATTACTATTATTGAACATTTTAAATTGACACTAACTACTTTCCCTATGTTGAACACAAATTTATTATACTCTTAAAATGTTGGCACTACTTCAAAATCTATAAGAGTAAATATTTTATAAGTCTACTTTTGTTGTTCAATGATCAAAATCATTTTTTTATAAATTAGAGTGCAACAAAACAATAAATTTGATTTATATCAATTATAATAAGGAATATTAAGGAAAAATCACTTTCCCTATGTTGAACACAAATTTATTATACTCTTAAAATGTTGGCACTACTTCAAAATCTATAAGAGTAAATATTTTATAAGTCTACTTTTGTTGTTCAATGATCAAAATCATTTTTTTATAAATTAGAGTGCAACAAAACAATAAATTTGATTTATATCAATTATAATAAGGAATATTAAGGAAAAATCACTTTCCCTATGTTGAACACAAATTTATTATACTCTTAAAATGTTGGCACTACTTCAAAATCTATAAGAGTAAATATTTTATAAGTCTACTTTTGTTGTTCAATGATCAAAATCATTTTTTTATAAATTAGAGTGCAACAAAACAATAAATTTGATTTATATCAATTATAATAAGGAATATTAAGGAAAAATCACTTCAAACATTATGACAAGTGTATAAATTTTTTTCATTAAGTGTTTAAATGGTTTATAAAATATAGAATACTAATTAGTTACTCCACTATTGTTTTAATAGACCAAGTTTAGAAGATGTTGCTTTTAAGTGCATTATTGTGTATGTTACTATTATTAATCCATTTAATTATAATCTGATATAGTAAATATCATGTATGTGCTAAGTTATGATCATTACTAGGACAAGGTTGGCACGATTTAAAAGTCTATCACCTTTGCAACACTAGTAATATGGTTTAAGATGAAAAAATCTCTTAGATCATCAAGTTTATACTCATATTGGATTTAAATTTAAAAATATTTGTGGCACTACCAACCTTCTTGATCTCTTACCTAAACTAAATTATAATGATCTTGAAACACTTCTTTTAATGCTTTTTGAGCATAACAATAAAATTGTAAATAATTTTGAGTAATATCTCTATGGCTTATTATATACCATATTTGGTCTTAGTTGATGATAATAATCATTATCACCATCATCATTACATACTATTGTAGGAATTTTGAACCATTCTAGAGTTACAAGGAGAAAACATTTTTTTACCATCAAATTAAATGTTGAATGACAGTAGTAGTATAATTTATTTATTATTTATTATTTGTAATTTTGTGTTAAAAACTAAGTTAATTGACACTTACTTAATGAATAATAGATTAATATGCAAGATATATATTAAGTATAAAGTTATTTAATGACAAATTATCATAGTAATGTGTCCAATATACCAGCATAGATCCATCTTAAATACGGATTTAAGATGAGCCTAGAGGGATCAAATTTTTTCACGTGCAAATAATTTTTAGAGTGAAAAATACAATGTGTTATTTTTCATTATTTAAATTATATTTTTGAATGCTAAATATAGTATATATAAGACCAAACAAAAATTTTAACAATCAAAGCTTAATTTTTTTTCTATATATAGTTATATATGAAGTTGATATTAGTTAACATAGATCTTCAAATAGTTTATTTGAATCTCTCGCTGAAATATTTTTGAAAAGCAAAAGATCTAAACATCTGATTCACACATTTTTTTGTACTTCTAATTATTTTACAACATATTCATTTTTTCTTTAATTATAGCCGATATTATTTTTCTATGTAGAACATATTTTTATTTTCTTATTTTTAATTTAATAGGGCATTGAACAGACAAACTTACACATCCCCCCAGACTAAGTTGTAGAATGAGCCTGGCCTCTCAACTCAATTACTAATCATTTTAATTATCAAAATCATTCTTGAATTTGAATAGTAAAAAAGTAATAAAATTTGATTATTTTCAAATACAAGAGGAAAGAGAGAAAATTGACTAAACTATTTATTACAAATGTTTATTTTTTATTCTTGGAGTGTTTAAGGATATTATATTGAAAATAACATATTATCATTCATCTAAAACTTAGATTCTTTACATTATTTCTATTATCATGAATATTAATATTTATGTATTAAATTTGATTCGTGAATAATAGATTTATCTTACGTAGTATAAAGTAAGATACTAACTACTTTTCCTATGTTGAGTACAAATTTATCATACCAGTACAATGTTGGCACCACTTCAAAATCTATAAGAGGAAATATGTTATAAGTCTAGTTGTGTTTTTCAATGATAAAAATCATTTTTTTTTAATTTTTTTAATATACCAAGTTTAGAAGATGTTGTTTTTAAGTGCATTATTGAATTTGATTATGCATATTTGATATGGTGAGAAGTCATGTTCGTCAAACAAAGCTTTGAAAAATTAAATATTTAATGTCACTTTCGTGTCATTTGTATCACCACTTGATTACATTGAAATACTAAATAATATAAAACTTTTCCAAAAATAATATGAAGAGAATATTTGATATACAACAAATATTGAAAAGTGTGTCAAAATGTATATTAATAGATCCTTCAAAAAAAAATTACATTCATGAATCATATAAACCTAATCTTAAGATATTCGCTCAAGTAGGTCAAGAACAACTTCTACACCATATTTATTTATCTTTTTCTTCTTGCAATGTTCTTTCTTTGGCATCCATGCCCACACTATGGTATTAATTGGAATAGAGCCCACTTTTGTGTCATCAGGATTTGGTATCCAATATTGCTCTAAAAAAAATTCATTGTATTTTGTTGAAATAGGCTTCCACCAATCAACCTTTACATGAAGATTCTCACTTTAATTATCCCTAAATGTATCTCATATGCATTTTTCCATCCAAATCATCTCTCCTGCATTCTCATTTCATTATCTAAGTAGCAACATATTGCCTTTCTCAACATCAATCATTGGATTGAATGTTGGCTTTGGCTTGTTGCATTTGGATCCAACATATATTGGTTCATCTATTGCATTATCAAAATATCCATCCATAATACTTGATATTACATGGAGTGCATTACTATCAACATCAACAATGTGCCTTGTCTTGGGCCAGAAGTTGTCATAAGATGAATCACTTCCATCAAGAACTCTTTCCCAATACACTACTTTATTTTTCCATTCCTCTATAACAATTGGTGAATCCTCATTCCTGATATTGTATTTCCACATTTTTATGTATGATGTTATGCCTTCCTTTAGTTCTTTTAAATAGGCATCATTTTTTTTGGAAGCTAAGAAAGATGGGTTGCCTATGGGAATTATTGGTTGACCTTCATCATCTATATTCGATAACTCAACTGATTCTGACCACTCAATATCTCTAATGGATTCTTTGTACCTTAGTACTAGATGAGTACAAGAAATTGGAAGTATTGAACATTAAGATGTCCAACTAGTGCATTTTTTCCCTCCTTGATGTATCTATTAAGAAAACTTTTGAAGTCATATACCTTTTCAATAAGTGTGGGTGTAAACACTCGATTTTATTCAATTATGTGATATGTATCCATCGTTTCAGGTAAAGAATATATATCTTTACTTTTTAGGTTGGAATACATTATTCTATAGGTTCCATCTATGTGTTCATGGGTGTGCCCCACAGGCAATAATCCAACCTCAATAGTGATGAAGACACCAAGTGCAGTTAAAAGTGATATAAACATGAAAAGATAGTGATATAAAATCATCCTTGTACATTTGACATTTTGAGTAAATAGAGGTTTTAAGTAATGCATCTCTAAGTGGGTTTCTTGAAATTCCACTCTCATAGAGTAGATCACCATAGATATCAATTTGTGGGTATTCAAGGTCCCTTGAGCACTTTTCAAGGGATGTGATGGTAAATTTTGATCCCATATGTAAAAATGGTAGGGAGAAATGACCAAAACCTCCTGCCTTATGCCCATGTGTTAGCATACCTGTCAATGACAAACCTAAATGTGTTCCTACAATAGATTTTGATTTGGCACGTAGCCTTGGGATTGAAGTCTTTGTTTTATTCATTTTATCATGGCTAATGCTCAAATACTCCTTTGGAAACTGCTCTGACATGATTCTATGGGAATGGTAGCAATTTCTTCCACACATAACAATCTTGTTATGTTTTTTCAGCCTACCTCATGCCTTTCTTCAAAAAATTTTGTAGCAGCTAACTTCATCTGTTCTTTCAACACAATACATTCACTGCTTTTGATGAAGTTGGTTTTCTTTGAAAATTCCACATCTCGAAAATTATTATTCCAGATCTTGCACATTGTTGATTGTGATATTGATGGGTAATTGAGCTTTTGAAGAGCCTCACTGATCTCTTTTAAAAAAAAAAATTGTGTGTATGTCGAAGGAAGCAATCTTAAAGGAGAAGATGTTCTATCTTCTTCAATTTTAAGTGTTTGGTTTGGTGAAAAATCTGAATTATCCTTTACAATTTTGTGCAATATTTCTAATGTTTCCACGGTGTGTGCTCGCGCTTTGCATGTGTTGGTGTTATCATGATTAGCTTTGATCTGTCCATGTCGAAAATAATGCTGGTAGTTATAGAATGTTCTTTGAGGAATCTTATGTATCTTATACCATGCTTTCTTACAAATAATATTCCTATTAAGTCTCATGCCCTTTACATTTCTTGCAATAGGTGGTAGGCCATGGCCATGGCTCCTTGACATGAATGTGTTTGACATGAGTGAATTCAAGACAAATTCCCTAATACCATTTTTATTTGTTTGTCTCATACCCCTTCTAGAACCTATGATGGCCTTCCTATCCACATGTTGAAGACAATATTTTCTACAACATACATCTGCTGCCAAAAGCCGAATTTCTTTCTGTTCATCTATTTTTTTTTTTTTCAATTGTTTTTGTAGCCATAACTTGTTTAATCCTTTTGTATGGCATTGTTACATGCATATCAATTTAGTTTCTATATTTTTCATTGAAAAGAGGCCCATCCCATTTGTTTAAGGGATTTTTGTCCTCTATAACATCCCATATCACCATTTCCTTGGGTGGTTCCTTGAACTTTTCCTTAACACTTAATATCACACCTTTGTTGTCCACCAACTTATTTATTGGCCATATAACCAAAAAATTTATAGAATTATCCCCAATTCTACATATTTCACAATTTCCATCTATCTCTTCCAAAAAGACACCAAATTCCATTTCACCTAGTGTTTCACCTTCAACAATGTCATCCTCGCGGACATTAACTAACATTCCTTTGGCAATGCACATGCTTGTTCCCATGCATTCCTGTGTAAGAGAAACCTTTGTACATGTGAATCAAACCCTATCTTGGGGAATATTTAGGGGATGATCATGACAATGAGATTGCAAATCTTATTCTGGCCAAATTTCATAAGGTTCCAATGCATCCCCTAGTGTATGCTCAAATCCTGTTGGATGTGGTAGAGCAGCATCATGTTTTAACACCTTCTCAATTTTAACCACTATACATCATTTCTTTACCATCTTTCCATGCACTTTATGTCCAAGTTCTATATTGAATATGGATCCCTCACCCACCTTCACTCCATGTTGTAGAAGATCTATCGTGTCTCCAATATAAAATGTAGAAGAAACATTTGCACCAATAAATGAATGTAAATAAGTTTAGTATTTACTAAAAAAAAAGTATTATACTATCAATAATATTTGAACACATGCTTCAATATTTTGATTTACCTATGTTGTGCCTCAAATCCATTATCTTCCATGGATTTATGTCCCCTTCATCAACATCCTCAATCAAATTTGGTTGAGCGACATCAATTATCAAAATGCAACATAACATGCATTAACCCCTTCTCCGGCATAGAAAGTTACAGACTCTATAGATTCGACCATTCCTAGCCTAACGACTTGATCATTAATAAGGAGATCAACGTAGTCCCATTTTTCCAAAATTATATATTTTCCATTCTAGCTTGTGCCAATTCTGTAACAACAATTAAATAATAAATTATAATTAAAAGGTTGAACCATGTAAAGTGTGATTTTATATTTTCACAAAAACACTCAACTTTCAAAAAATTAATATAGATGCAATAATTTAAATAGTATGGTAGTCATATTGTATGTAATGAAACAATGTTCCCAACCATCTAGTGCCTACTACCAAAAAGTACTTTACATGCAAATAACACACAAAAAAACATATATGAAGACCATGCAATTAGAGATGTAGAGAGTATCATAGAATGGAAATTATCAGCTCATATCAAACCACCAAGTTCCTATTTAACTTCAGAAATGAAACTTCTAGTCTTAATCCATGTGTATGAATAATGATCAAAAGAATTTTGTAGAAGTTGAAGAACCAAAACATGGTTCATTGGAAAATCTAAGAAATTCCAAGATTGATGCTACATAAGATGTCTAAAAGCTCCATGAAAAGGAGAAATTATATTTTGACTTAGTGAGGATGTTTGATGTACATATGAATCTAACCCTATCTTGGGGAATATTTATGGCATGATCATGACAGTGAGGTTGCAAATCTGATTCTAGCCAAATCTCATAAGATTCAAATGCACCCCCTAGCGTATGCTCAAATCCTGTTGGATGTGGTAGAGCAGCATCATGTTTTAACACCTTCTCAATTTTAACCACTATGCATCCTTTTTTTACCATCTTTCCATGCACTTTATGTCCAAGCTATGTATTGAATATGGAACCCTCACCCGCCTTCACTCCATTTTGTAGAAGATCTACCTTGTCTCCAATATAAAATGTAGAAGAAACATTTGCACCTATAAACGAATGTAAATAAGGTTAGTATTCACTCAAAAAAAGTATTATACTATCAATAATATTTGAATACATGATTCAATATTTTGATTTACCTACCTCAAATCCATGATCTTCAATGGATGTATGTCCCCTTCATCAACATCCTCTATCAAATGTGGTTGAGTGACATCAATTATCAAAATTACAACATGCATTAACCCTTTCTCTGACATAATAACTTCTAGACTCTGTAGATTCAACCCTTCCTAGCCAAATGACTTGATCATTAATAAGAATATCAACATAGACTCCATTTTCCAAATTTATATTTTCCATTCTAGCTTGTACCAATTCTGTAACAACAATTAAATCATAAATTGTAATTAAAAGGTTGAACCATGTAAAGTGTGATTTTATATTTTTGAAAAAGCACACAACTTTCAAAAAGGTAATATAGATGCAATAATTTAAATAATATGGTAGTTGTATTGTATCTAACGAAAAATTGTTCCCCACTATCTAGTGGCTACTACCAAAAAGTACTTTACATGCAAATTACACAAAAAACATATATGAATACCATGCAATTAGAGATTTATATAGTACCATATAATGACAATTATCAACTCATATCAAACCACCATGCTCATATTTAACTTATAAAATGACACTTGTAGTATTAATGCATGTGTATTAATAATTATCATATGAAATTTGTAGAAGCTGAAGAACCAAACTATGGTCCTTTGAAAAATCTAAGAAATTTCAAGATTGATGCTACATAAGATGTCTAAAAGCCCCATGAAAAGGAGAAATTATATTTTCACTTAGTGAGGATGTTTTATGTTTGAACTTGATAATATAAAGCCAAACTAGAGTTTTTCCTCCAAATAAAAGTTTTGAATGACAAATATCAACTCATATCAAACCACCAAGTTCCTATTTAACTTCATAAATGAAAATCATAGTCTTAATGCATGTGTATGGATAATGATCATAAGAAATTTGTAGAAGTTGAAGAACCAAAACATGGTCCTTTGGAAAATCTAAGAAATTCCAAGATTGATGCTACATAATATTTCTAAAAGCCCCATTAAAAGGATAAATTATATTTTCACTTAGTGAGGATATTTGATGTTTGAAATTGATAATTAAAAGCAAAAATAGATTTTTTCTTTAGTTAAAAAGAAAATAAATTTAATTTTACAAATCTTTAGTTCAAATGTTATCACTCCCTACCTATACACATTTAACGACATACTATTTAGGATGGATACAAAGAGATGTTGACTTTAGGTCCTCGAAAAGTGTAGATTTTGGTTTTCCTACATGTTTACGTTGATGACGAAGAGTCATGTCTTATGCATGCAAACATTAGTGAAATTGTTTTTGGAAGTTCGTTACTATACAACAAAATAGAGAGAAGAAAATACATGTTAAAAAATTGTGCTTGATACTTTGAAGTTTCATACATGTGCATTGGAAGAAAAATATAGTATACCTCAATAATACATTTATTCATAAACTTCAAAACTATACAAAGATCACATTATTCTCCATTGATCAAATAATTATGATTGGATTATTGTGTTTGTGCCAAAAGGAAAGCTATACCATTATCTTTCCTTCCAACTCAAGCACAAATGTAGTGCCAACAAAAACATATATCTATATACAATTCTTTTGCACTATAATTGATCTCCATAAATTGTTACAAATTCAATAAAAGGGCACATCAAAATCTATAACTCTAACCACTGTGAAAATGTCACCCCTATTGCATTGGTTGGATAAGTGTAATGGTGTCTAGAAGAAAGCTAGTAATCACTAGGTATCCTTCTTGCATAATCACAAATGCACTGCCAAGGATAATATCATAGCACTAACCTTGGTATGGGTGAAACTTTGATATTTTTCCTTTTGGAACGAGAACACAGAAATCTAGTGCATTCTATAATTCCTTGTAACACAAATACAAGCACATTTCCAACAATATTGTTGCATTGCGAAAAAAATCTAACAAATGCAAGATTTACTTCTTTCACAAACACAAACACATTTTCAACAATAACATTGCAAGTTGAAGGAAATTTAGCACATTACAACCTTCCTTATAGCATAACAACAAACATATTTCTAATAAAAACATTGCATTATGAAGGAAATATAATGTTTGCTAGTTTTCCTTCTATCACAAGTAGAAGCCCATTTCAAACAACAACATTGAACCTCATATGAAAGCTAACAATTAATATCATTCCTTCTACTACAAACATAAGCATATTTCTAGAAGCAACGTTACATGGTGAAATAAATCTAGCACATGCTATATTTCCTTCTAGCACAAACACAAGCACATTGCCAACAAGAATATTCTAAGGGGAACGAAATAGAAGCATGTTACTCACAAAAATATTGCAAAGTAAAATAAATCTTACTCATTCTAGAGTTTCTTCTAGCACAAACACAATCATATTGCCAGACACAACATTGTAGGGTGGAAGATATCTAACCTATGCTTGAATTACTTCTAACACATTGCCAACAATAACAATGTAGGGAAAACGGAATCCAATGCATGATAGAATTCCTTCTATCACAAACACAAGTATATTTCCAAAAATATTGCATTGCAAAAGAAATCCAATGCAGGTTATATTTCATTCTAGCACAAATACAAGCATGTTTCCAACAACAATATTGCATTGTGAAAGAAATCTATTACATACTAGATTTTATTCTAGTACAAACACAAGCACGTTGCTAACACCAATTTTGCATTGCAAAATAAATTTAGTGCATGCTAGAATTCCTCCCACCATACAAAAACATATTGGCAACATCAATATTGTAGGGTAAAATAAATCTATATCATGCTAGATTTTCTTCTATCACAAACATATTAAGCATATTTCCAAACACAATATTGCAAGGTGAATTAGATCTAACATGTTATTTGTACTTATATCTCAAACACAAACATGTCACCAATAACAACATTGCAAGGTGAATGAAATCTAACACATGCTATATTTCCTTCTCTCACAAACACAAGCACATAACAATATTGTAGGGTGAAAGAAACATATTGCATATTATATTTTCTTCTAGCACAAAGAAGCATATTGTCAAAAACACCTTATGCAAGACAAAAAAAATATGGTTTGTGGTATATTTCCTTCTAGCACAAACCCATAACATTGTAGGGGTTAAGAATCTAGTGCATGCCATATTTTGTTATAGTATGAACACACACATATTACCAACAACATTCTAGAGAAAAATAAATCTAGAACATGCTATATTTCCTTTTTATCACATTGCCAGTAACATCATTTTGGTGAAGGAAATATGGTGCATACTAGATTTCAATCTAGCACAAACAATTGAATTGCCAACAACAACATCGCAATGCAAAAGAAATCTAGTGCAAACTAGATTTCCTGCTAACGCATAAACAACCACATTGTCAATAAAATCATAGAAAGGTGAAAGAAATCTAATGTATGCTAGATGTCATTCTCGCACAAACACAAACACATTACAACATTTATAGATAAAAGATATCTATCACATGGTAGATTTATTTCTAGCACAAACAAAAGCATAATGTCAACAACCACATTGCAGTGAAAAATAAATCTAGTGCATGCTAGATCTCTTTCGAGCCAAAATTGAAGCATGTTTCCAACAACAATATTGCAAGCTAAAGGAAAGCTAGCACGTGATAGGTTTATGCATAGCAAAAACACAAGCAGACAACAACATTTTAGGGTGAAATAAATATAGCATGTTAGATTTGCTTCGATCATAAACAAAAGCATATTGCCACAACAACAACACATGGAAAAATATTTCTAGAACAACTTCTATTGAAAACACAAGCACATTTCCAATAACAATATCGCAAGGTAAAAGAAATTTAATGCATGTTCGCTTTACATGTAGCACAAATACAAGCATACTACCAATGCCAACATTTCATGCCAGAAGAAACCTAGCACATGCTATATTTCCTTCTAACACAAACACAAGCACATTTCCAAGGTAAAGGAAATCTAACATGTGATAGATTTCATTCTATAATAAACAATAAAATTGACAACAACAATATTGTAGAGAAAAATAAATCTAGCACAACTTCTAGCCCAAACACAAGCACATTTCCAATAACTTTGCCAAGGTGAAGGAAATCTAACATGTGCTAGATTTCCTTCTATCATAAACAACTAAATAGACAACAACAATATTGTAGAGCAAAAGAAATATAAAATGTGCTAGATTTACACATAGCACAAACACAAGCACACAACAACATTTTAGGGTGAAAGAAATCTAGCGTGTTAGATTTGCTTCCAGCATAAACAAAAGCATATTACCAACAACAACATTGCATGGAAAAATATATCTAGAACAACTTCTATCACAAAAACAAGCACATTTCCAATAACAACATCGCAAGGTAAAAGAAATTTAATGCATGTTAGCTTTACATGTAGCAAAAATACAAGCATACTACCAACAACAACATTTCATTCCAAAAGAAACCTAGCACATGCTATATTTCCTTCTAACACAAACACAAGCACATTGATAAGGTGAAGGCAATCTAACACGTGCTAGATTTAATTCTATAATAAACAACCTAATTGACAACAACAATATTGTAGAGCAAATGAAATATAGCACAACTTCTAGCCCAAACAGAAGCACATTTCCAATAACATTGCCAAGGTGAAGGAAATCTAACACGTGCTATATTTCCTTCTATAATAAACAACCAAATAGACAACAACAATATTGTAGACAAAAATAAATCTAGCATGGTTTCTAGCCCAAACACAAGCATATTTCCAATAACAACATTGAAAGGTGAAAGAAATTTAACGAGTGTTAGCTTTACATGTAGCACAAATACAAGCATATTACCAACAACAACATTGCATGCCAAAAGAAATCTACTGCATGCTATATTTTGTTTTAACACAAACACAAGAACATTGCTAGTAAGAACGTTCCAAGGTGAACGAACTCTAACACATGTTAGATTCCCTTCTAATATAAACAACCACATTACAAACAATAACATTGCATTGTGAAAGTTCCTTCTATCATGTCAATAAAAATATTGCAAGGTGAAAAATATATAAGGTGTGCTAGTGTCGGAAATATTGAGAGGGGGGTTGAATCAATATTTCTTTACAAATTTTATATTATGACAATTAAAATCACCAGTTAAACCAAAACACAAGATGTGAAAAAGAAAATAATTTTATTAATGATTTTGAGGACTCTAAAAACCCAAGCTCCAACTTGTACAAAAAAGTCTTTAACTCCTTCAAGGCTTCAACCCTGAATGAGTAATCTAATATTCAACTACAAATCCAAGCTCCAACCTTGTATGATGACTCCAATCCTCTTGGGATCCAACCCTCTCAATTTGCTTCAATCCCTTAAGGTGACTTCAATATTGCTTCAAGCCTCCATCAAAAACTTCAAATACTTCTAAAAATGTATCCAAGATAGGTCTACAAAGTTCTCTGAAATCTACCTCTACAAAAGCTTCATGTCTGCTTGAACAAAAATTTTATGGTTGCACCAAAAAAACATGTCTTCAAGTGTTGATCTTCAACTATGCTCCAAGGATGACTACTCCAAAAAAAAAATCTTTAAGTGCTGGTCTTTAACTATACTCCAAGGGTTATTGCTTCAACAAAAAAATCTCTTCAAGTGTTGGTCTTCAACTATGCTTCAAGAGTGAAGGTCGTTGGTGGCGGCAGAGTGGTAAGGTCGGCCTCGTAATTGCATATTGGTCTCGTGTTTGATCCTGAGCAAGGTCGTGGCTCGCCGAGAAAGTAGTTAGACTAAACCAGGCCAAATCCTGCTACCTTTTAAAAATATCAAGAATACTGCAGGACTAGTAATAGATAGATTTCTGGAACCAAAAATGGCTTCTAGGGTTTGCACCACAGGCTCCCCTGCTGTTGTCTCTATATAGTCATGCCCAACAACTCATGGCGGCCAGAGGCTTGTCGAGCCTGCTCTCTCTCGCGTAACCCTTCAGGGATGCCGCTGTGCTGAAATTTTAGGAAAAAGAAGAATAGAGCCATGCCAAAAATCCGTTGTGTTCCTCTAGCTGCAGACAAAAAAAATGGCCTCCAAAAAATAAAGGATGGACAAGGCCATGCAGACATATACGAGGCATAACCTTGGTCTGATGCGTCAAGGGAGAACTCCCGAGAAAAACCAATCTGTGAGATAGTCTCAGACTGCTCCAGTCCACTCCTTCTCCTCAACAGCCCATCACTCCATGTTTTCCCTGAAACTTCATTTCAGGGTAGTCATATGACAAAGGAATATGCCAAACACAAAGAAATAGCCTTGCAGCATAGAGAGCCATCCGAACTCGACATTTTGATAGGCTCTGGTAGCCATGGACCCCAAAATCTTCCCCCCCCTTCTTTTAAGATTCAGATTGCTCTCCTAACTCGTAAAACCATGCTACTTTGGGTACATTCTTTGGACCTGGTGAAACACCTCTCGCAAGCCCTTGAACTCAGGCTGGGGATTCCCTCCACATCTCTACTACTTCTCCATGAAGGTAAACAACTCGAGGACCCTCTTCCACTCTCCTTTTATAATATTGAAAAGGATGCCTCGGTGGTTCTTTCCATTTGTCTGCGCGGAGGTGCTGATGGGTAGCCCTCTGCAACTAATGCATTCTCTTACAGGTATGATGTCCATGCACAGCCCCCGAGACAAGCTACTCAACCCATGGAGGCTCCCATGCCTTTCATGGTAGATAAAATGGAGGAGGTGCCATCTATATAAATCTCACACATGAATCTTGAAAACCAACATCAACTATATTAAAAACCTGCCTTCATCTGTCGATTCAATGGATTATGGCCTCGCACAACAGATCTTTAGCAATGGATTCATTCCACTTGAACCAATAACTGCAAGGTTATTTTCTACTCAAAGGGCTTCTTTATCGTCATAGTTTCCAACACCGAGGACTACCAAAAAGCCCTTACAGGTGGTCCATGGTTCTGGGGAAAATCAGGGTTATTCCTCACCCCCTGGTTCCCAGATTTCTATGCTTCCATGGCAGTCATCACCAAAATTCCAATCCAGGTCAGGCTTCCAAACTTACCTGCTCATTATGGAACTCTTCTTTCTTCCAAGGAATTGGAGACACTTTGGGACGTTTCCTATCCACAGATCCCTCGAGAGGGGAGAAGGGCATCTAAACCTATGACAAAATATGTGTTGAACTTGACATCAGCAAAGGATTACCCAATCAAATCATTCTCAAAGTCAATGATTTCCTTTGGTTACATACATTGGACTATTAGAACAATGTGTTTTGTTGTCAGCACAACCATCAAACAGGGCATCTTTAGAACTCTTACACTATGTTCCTTGCCCAAAAGAAAAGAAGAACCCAAAAATCAAAAGATAAAAGCTGGAAATCCTATGATCTGCCTCCCATGGATGATATTGAGTCCTCTCATTGAACCAAATGAGGAGGTTGCAATCCCGCATCAAGCGCAATCCTCGGTAGTCCCTGAGAAGCCCACTACCTCCTCGAATATCCATAAACACTCACACAAGTCTACCTCCTCCGACTCGGATAAGGACTCTCTTCCTTTGGTCAGTAACAATCTTCAAGTGGTTTCAGCCCACCCGCTCCCTGAATTTTGGGTTAAAGTCACAAAAAATAAAGGAAAGAAAAGGCGTGTGGTGAATTCTACCCATTCTGGGTAAATCCCTGTGTCTGTCTCATTTGGCTCCCTTGTCTCTCTTCTTGTTCCTCTTTGTTGATGTCTTGAGAGCATCAAGGAATTGTTGGTGATTTCTGATCTCTTCAGTCTCCCCTAGTTTCCTTCTTCTCTTGATTGTAACTCCTTTTGTACTATATGATTTTAATAGAATCAGTCATATCTTATCAAAAACAAAAAAACTATGCTTCAAGAGTGATTATTGTTTCAAAAAAGGCTTGAAGAATCCTCAATTAATGTCATCATGAATGCACTCTACTATCAACTCAAAATATGCTCAAATTATGTTATCATTTTATCATTCGATGAAGGTGTCTCCTAGGCTCTTCATGTGTGCTTTAAAGAATGTCCTTTGATATGCAAAGATTACTTTACTTTTGTTTCAAATCTGACTTGATATGTTGATCAAGCCTCTCAAGGTGTAATATTCAAAACGTAAATATTAACAGTTATAACAAAAGCATGCAATAAACCCAACACAAATATTTTTCAGCAAACACCCTTAAAACATAAATGCTCCAAACACACCAAAATGGGAAAATTTTATTATAAGATCTTTCTGGAGTACAATTTAAACTCTAATATTCAACTACAAATCCAAGCTCTAACCTGGTCTCTCACAAGGGCCCAACCTTGTATGAGGACTCCAATCCTCACATATTAATCCTGGCTCCAACCTAGTTTCTCACAAGGCTCCAACCTTGTATGACGACTCCAATCCTCTAGGGATGAAACCTTCTTAGTTTGCTTCAATCCGTTAAGGTGACTTCAATACTTCTTCAAGCCTCCATCAAAAACTTCAAATACTTCTATAAAATGTATCCAAGATAGGTCTACAAAGTGCTCTTAAATCTACCTCTACAAAAAATTCACGTTTGCTTCAGCAAAAATTTTATGGTTGTGCCAACAAAACATGTCTTTAAATGTCAATATTGAACTATGCTCCAAGGATGACTGCTCCAACAAAACAAGTCTTCAAGTGTTGGTCTTCAACTATAATACAAGGATGACTACTTCAACAAAAAAAGTCTTCAAGTGTTAGTCTTCAACTATGCTTCAAGAGTGATTTTTGTTTCAACAAAGGCTTTAAGATGCTCAATTAATGTCGGCATGAATATACTCTACTATCAACACAAAAGATGCTCAAAGTATGTTATAATTTTATCATTTGATGAAGTTGTCTCCTAAGCTCTTTGATGAAGGTGTCTCCTAGCCACAATCACTGCTGAGCCATTTTATTTATATGTTGGGAAAGAGTACATATGAGGTGCTGAAATGCAGACTTGGCTAAACAACTCAAACGTGCTCTATTCAAAATGAAAAGAAGAAATTTTTTGAATGAATTACTGATATCTATGGCTTCCCTCGTCCCCTTTTTATTCTTGTGAAACCCTAACAATCCTTGAAACCCAAATAATCCCTTGGGACCACATGAGTTGTGTTTCCCACTTGGCCCCTTTGCTCCACATAAACTGTGATGTCCACTTGGCCTCTTGGACCCACATGTGTTGCGTTGTCCACTTTAACTCTAAGAAAGTGATCTTATTCTAAATTTTGGGTTTATGGGTCCCTTCACCTCTTTATTCTCCCACTAAACTTTAGAAAAACAAAATTGGAAAATTTTAATATTCTAATTATTTGTCTCCTAATTATGAATATTACAGTCCTCCCTGCCAAAACATTTCTTTTCCTCAAGCAATGCCTGAACAAGCCTCATCTCTAGTTGACACTCCCCCAATGTCACTACAAAATGTGCCTGGGTCCTAGATGCGCCAATGAATCTTCCCTTCCTCTGCATCGCTCTAATATGAAGGGGTCCCTCAATGCAAGGATCCCAAGCCATCATGTCCAATATGAAGCTCAACTTACTCCGCTCACCATCCAAGTATTCCATCCTAGCATCTCACTCACATGAGTTGCTCCTGCTATCAACCCGCTGACCAACCTGCCATACTAATGAAGTTCCCCACTCCATCAAAGACTCTCTAAATCCCAATGGAATATCTACATGATCCACCCATGTAGTATGCAGCTCACCCCTGAAGGTTATCGATATGTGTAGAGCTGTAATGCTTGGGTCCCCTACTAGTCTCGTAGAGGTGCTACCATGTTGATATTGGGCCACTCGGACTATGAGATACCACCAATAAGGTGCAGACTGTATCCCTTTCTCCTATGGCCTTGTGGAAAAAATATGCATATTCCAAGCTCATCCTGCCTGAGCATCCCCATGATGCCGATATCTACCCGTCCACTGTCGATCATGACCCTGCGCAACAAAATGATAAGTCTTCCTCGCCATGTAGTGGAAACATCAATGTTCCCCCACGTGTGAAACACAAAGTGGACTGGATCATTATTTTCTCTATCCCTGCTCATCAGAAAGTGGAGTGATCCACTTGCTCCATAGATCCCTGGATCCCCCAACCATAAAGGGAGCTCCCAACTCCAAATCCTCTTGGGATGTCACTGCGTAGTGCTGCTTTCATCACATACCTTTTCTCTGCAAGGTCCTTTAAACAATCTCTCAAAAACACTCCTACTCCGTGCAACCATGGTCATAAATACTCTATAAAAAAAAGGATATATTTGTCAACTCACCCAACAAAGGACCCCACCTAAGGCACAAATCTGGAATAACATTTGAAGGAGTAAAAAATTGCTTAAGTTTTAAAAACATTGTCGGTTAATGGCCCATAATTAACTTCGTACCACCAAAAATCTCTGTAAAAGAGGTGTAATTGGTACCTGCATATTTGCAACTTGCAGAGTAACCAAAGGAAAACTCATCCTTTTAAAATCACAACTAAATTGGCTTGCAAGAAACATGGTGATCTTCGAAGAAAAACAACCAAATATGCATAGTGAGAGAATTTCACCTTCAGTAAAGACACTGCCACATAAGGAAATTATGCCCAAAGTTATAGGGGATATTCACTAGATTCACTACTCTGTGCAAAAGAAAGAGTATAATTGACCTCTATTTGAACATGCCAGCCTATCCCCTCTAGGTGCACTCACTTATCCTATGAATCTAGTTGAAAATTGAGGATTGTTTCTATGTAAATTGAAGAATGGATAAAAAATCAATAGCATCACATTCTCTTTTTTGATGGTGCGCTAAGATAAAATCCATGAGAAGCAAGTGAAAGATTCATCTTTGAATCCATATTAGAAGCAGAAACTGGAATTTTATTTAGGGTGTCAACAAAGTGACGAATAATAAATTTGAACCCTTGGTCTAGGAGTAAGGTTGCATCAAAATAATTATCAGCATCAACTAGAACTAGTGCAAGAGATTATGAAAGAAAGGATGTTGCTATGCATTTATAAGGTGTTCTAGTTTGCAAAACTTGAACATGTTTCCACATTTCATCCAACACAGAGCTACACATTTTTCCTCTTCACTTACTTGCTCAAAAGTCACAAGTAAGCAACAAAGATAATGAATAATTTTGTTACATTCAAAACCAGCATCAGTCACCACCTCTTCTGCATGAGCAAATTTTATAATTTCTCTGGTAAAATCTTGGAACTGCTTCTCATCTTCACATGACTTTTCTTCATAATTAGAACTGAGTTAATGGTGTTGTTAATTTGACACTCCTGTATTATTACATCAGGCCTAGAACCCAATGTATCATCAATGTCCTAATGTGTCTCATGTCTACAATGGCGGTTATTACCTGATTAATTGGAAGAACACTCTTCCTCATCAAACTTAGGAATTTTTCATACATTTGACTGCTCATTATTTTCAGAAGGAAAAAGTAGGAGCATGCTGAAATTGTTTTCATCACATACCTTTTCTCTGCAAGGTCCTTTAAAAATCTCTCAAAAACACTCCCACTCCATGCAACCATGGTCATAACTACTCTATCAAAAAAAGGATATATCTTTCAACTCCCCCAACAAAGGACCCCACCTAAGGGACAAATCTTGAATAACATTTGCAGCGGTAAAGAACTACTTAAATTTTTTAAAAATTGTTGGTTAATGACCCATAATTAACTCTGTACCACCAACAATCTCTGTAAAATAGGTGTAATTGGTCCCTGCATATGTGAAACTTGTAGAGTAGCCAAAGGAAAACTCATCCTTTTAACATCACAACTAATTTGGCTTGCAAGAAACATGGTGTTCTTCGAAGACAAACAAAAAAATATGTATAGTGACAGAATTTCACCTTCAGTAAAAACACTGCAACATAAGGCAATTATGGCCAAAGGTATAGGGGATTCTCAGTGGATGCACTACTCTGTACAAAAGAAAGAGTAGAATTGACCTCTATTTCAGCATTCGAGGCTATCCCCTCTAGGTGCACTCACCCATCCTATGACTCTAGTTGGAAATTGAGGATTTGTTCTATGCAAATTGAAGAATGGATCAAAATTCAACACTGTCACATTCTCTTTTTTTATGGTGCGTCGAGAGAAAATCCATGAGAATAAGGTGAAAGAGTCATCTTTGAATCCAAATTAGAAGTAGAAATTGGAATTTTCTTTAGGGTCTCAAAAAAGTGACAAATAATAAATCTGAAGCCTTGATCTAGGAGTAAGGTTGCATAGGAGAATAACACATGAGGATATTACAATTGTTGAAGATTATCCCTCTGAAGCCCACCCTTTGAAGCTCGGTTGGGTAATAGGACCATTCTAGAGACAACAAGAGGAAACTAGGGTTTAGCGAGGGTTCAATTGATAACCACACCAAGGACTTGAATCATGGTATTTTCTGCAACAAGCCAGCCCAGTAGGGCACCATTGGAATAGGTCTTGGTTGAATAGCTTTTAGTTTGCAAGACATGTTTTAAAATAGAATATTGGGACAAAAAAAAATTACATTATCTGTGTATTCTGAGGATTGTTACTATGTATACACCAAGCCTACCGGTGGAGTAACCTTAGGTACAATTATTAAAGCGGAGGCTGTTGTGAATAATTGATACATGGTGAAATTTATTATTTGACTGCATTACTATATGTATACATCATCTCTGATTGCAAAATTGATAGAATTGATTTTTGAATTTATAACCTTAAGGGTAAAATCCCCTTGGGGAATTACACTAATCAAAACAATAGATTTGAGTATGCTAATATGCAAACACATATTGCTGGAAATATGAATAGCCCGACCCTCAATTCTGCATCTGTATTCGAGAAACTGGAAAAGAAGGGACCACAGCATATGGACCTTCCTTAGTAGATGGTATATAGTGGGTTTTATATTCCCATATTCTAACAACAACCTACTTTTTCTAGCTGAACAATAGCAATAGTACCATAGCAATAGAAAATATACAACACTAAGAATAGAATTTATTAAAGTGAAATTCAAGCCCATTTCTTGGGTTCTTGAGAATATCACTGTTGGGTGAAACTATTGTCGTTTAATTCCGTTGTAGTACTTGCCCAACCATTTAATTTGTCAATCCGAGGTTCGTAGACTTACGAAGCACATGCACTATATATGCAGGACTGAAGTGGAACTAATCTAATCTAAATTACTGAAATCAAATTGATCTAGGAAGGCATTGAAACATCAACTATGAAAGCAGGAAATTACACAAGGGAAAAGCAATACAACATGTGAAGAGCTGAATGACAAACAACATATGTGAGCTCACAACAATAATGCCATCTCAAATTACATTACAAGAATCAAATGACAAATCATGAAAGCATACAATAAAAGAATATGAGTCACAGTTAAGAATCCCCCTCTCCTAATTACAAAACTATCTCTTAAAGCTAATCTAATGAACTTCTAAACTTATGAACTCCTCAGCTAATCAAAATGAAGAGAGAGCACTCTCTTCTATACATGAAGAAGCTAACCATCTCATTCAACCACTCTCAACTACTTTCCCATTATTACAAGACATTATCCCTTTGAATCCTCCACACATCTCTCACATATCTTGAATAAGACATGCCAACCAAATCCTCCATGATCTTCTCCTTAGGAATAGGCTTGAATAATTATCTCCTTAATATGGTTGAGGAGATATTCCAGAAGTTTAGAATTAATCCTTCACATTTCTCCTACACATTACAAAGCTCACACATTCTTGAGATATATATAAAAACATGTATATTTTCTAATATTAATCATAAATTCACTTATAATACAAAAATGAATAAAGTGGAAAATAAGAAGGTGAAACCCAAATGTATTTATGGAAATGATATAATGAAAGGTTAATGGGATGATAAGATGTAAGGAATAGTGAAGGGAAAGGTGGATGGAAATACGACATTTCTAAGTCCCAACATCCCCCCCAAATGAACTTGTTGCATGTCCTCATGCAACCATGCGTGGATCTCTTTTAAGAACATTTGGCATCTGAACTTTGACTTTACATGATGATGAATGTTTCCAGGATATGTGAAGGATATGAGTAACATCTTAAATTTTCTTATGGTTGGTTCTTGTGTGACAACCATGAATACAAAGAATGTTGGTTCTTGTGTTAGCAACATTCATTTCGTTTTCTGTTCTCTTTTCTTATGGTTAGTTCTTGTGTGACAACCATTAATACAAATAATGTTGGTTCTTGTGTTAACAACATTCGTTTCATTTCCTGTTCTCTTGCTACAATAATAATGTAAACACTCACTGGAAATCATAAGCTATCAATGTGCATAAGAAAGCCCTTTTTGTAATATTTATGAAGCATGCCAATGTGTATATTAATGAGTATGAAGCAAAGTGCAACAAAGTATCGTTGGAAAAGAAATGTTGGTGAATGGTGAATGAGAAAAAAATAAAAAATGGAGTGATAGTGGTGGAGAAATGGAATCATGGTAGTGAATATGTAGTGAATGTAGTCCCCCCCCCCCAACTGAATTGGTTGCATGTCCTCATGCAACTTGGCGTGGGTCATGAAAGGAAATGGAGCATGATGAGGGAATTTTCCAAAATATTCAAGTCAGCATATAAGGAATTGCATGATTAAACATTAGAAAACAACATACTTCCACTTACCCAAGAATGATGAACTATGTAATAGGAATGTAGCTGCTGCTGCTGCTGAATCATGAAAACGTGACTGGTATCGTAGCTATAACTGTTGTAACTGCTAGATCAGAGAATACGTGACTGTGGCTGCAACTGCTGTAACTGCAACTGATGTAACTGCTCGAACATAGAAAGTTTGACTGCAGCAGGATCATGAAAATGTAACTGTGAATGCTGATGTCGCTGTAACTGGAACCTGGGAAATGAAGGAATCTGAACTGCTGGTGTTGAATCATGGAAAAGATAAGGGCTGAAAGTGGAACTGTGGTACTCTCATAGATTAGAATTCATGCTGCGGTAATTGCTGAGGGAGTCATGAAAAAAAAGTGTATAGTCTTCGTCTGCTACAAAACTGATGGTACAAATCTAATCATGCGAAAGAATGTGTTGATGTCGAGCATGAAGAGAAATCATTGGATTACCGGCCATTGATGTATGTCGTTAACCAATGCGAGGCAAACTCACCATTGATGTTAATGAGCGCCAAGGTACCCGGGTACATCTTGCGAAATGCGAATAGAGGAGATGACGTCGAGCCATTTGCAAGATCTGACAATCAAGGGACATTGATGTATTCCCATGATTGTCAGTGAGAGAACTTGCCATTAAGGCATGCAAGTCTCAAGGTACCCAAAAGGAACTCTAGTCTATTTCCCAGATAAGGTGCTGAGGTCGATGGGGCAAGACTTGTTGAAAGGTGGGCCTTAAGGAATCCCACATCAGTCAACGCGAGTTTGTACAAAGAGATTTGGTAGGACTATAAATGGAAAGAACTCACGAACAAGCAGTGTGGATCAGCATGGCGAGGAAAGTAAGGCAGTGTAATTATGGAAAGGGGATCAGTTTTATTCAGAAGGAAAACTAGAAGGCAATAAACTGAAAAGGATAAAGGAATGTATGCGTTTCAGAAAAATAACTGTGCATGAAGTCGTGAAAGATAAGGTAATGGAAAATGGGCTTCAACACAAGGATGGTCAATCAGCTTTGAAGGAGAAGTGTTACAGTGTTACTGCATGGATAATGGAAAAAGTGGAAATGTTGGTGTATCAACATGGTCACTGTGTAAAAGAAAACATCAAGAGGCGCAAACATCATGATGTTTATGGCAAGTTACAGCTCCTTCAAGCTGTTTATGAAAGCACGCTTCTCACAAAGTTCTGTGATCTTTGAAAATCACTTCAGCAACAAAATGCGATCATGTCCGAAACCTGAAAAAAACTTAGTAAAAATCTTGTATGAAAACTTCGTGAGAGCATTGTAAAACATAAGATGCGAGAATAAGCACAAATGCGAGCAAAAGAAAGAAACTATGTGTTAACCTGTCGCATGTGCTGATTTCATCATCGATCGCTGTCAAAGTGACTTCAAGAAAACAAATTAGTGTTTAAGCGTGCATACATGCATTCGTATTGTTTTCAGGAATTTATTAAAAAGTCCATTTGCATTTTTCATGAAATTAAAGGCAAAAAGAAAAAACAAAACAAGCAAAATTAAAATCAGATCTCCATTTCTTCGCATGATTTGCAAAGTGCAGCAACAGTGTCTTGGTGCTAGCGAATCTTCAGTTTCTTGCTGATTTAGTTTCTTAGATGGAACGTTAAATTCATTCAAGCAATTGGACGTTGGGCAGAGTATGATTCACATCTATTTGCTACAATAATGTCACTTACTTCTCTGCAAGATTGGACCTATACATCGTCAGATATAGTTGAATATTCAAACCATTCAATTGTAGCATTCTGATAATCCAATCAGTGTTCCTGGCATCATGAACATTAGTTAAATGGAAATAGTGAGCATGAAAAAAAAACAATCAGTTTCATAAGAGTAAAAAAAAATTCTTCCCCAATCTTAATGCTCGGCAGCATTCTCTTCCTGAGACTGTGATTTATAGGATATTGAACCACTAGCACTTTTAAGAGGCACAACAGTATTACAAATCGCCATAACTGTGAGAAATTTAACAACTTCAGGGACCTTGTTGCAAGTGTAGCACGTTCACACACATGAATTTTAGAGCAAACATCATTGGAATCTAGATATTTCTCCAAATTTGTCAAGATAACAGGTCCATATTCAAAGACAAGTTTCTTGCATTCCTGCTCAAGACTTTGGACACGTTTGCGGCCATCTAGCAACATCTCAATTACTTTCATCTTGGTCTCAGGGTCTTTTAAGTGTTCCTCAATCTCCAGCATTGCAGATTCACAAACATCATAGTTATTCTGATTTCTATTTAGAGCAAGCGATGACGAATCACTGCATATACTTATCTTCTGACAAAACTCCTTCGGACTGATAGTTGCAATCTCTAAGAAAATGATAGGGGCATAGTGGTCGACCATTGATATACACTCGGGACCGAAAACACCAAATTTTGAACATGTATAGTGCAGCACAGCCAAAACTTCTGACCGAGTGGTGTTCTGACTGACATAGTTTGTTGCATCTTCTATAAATTGCTCACACATTGTACAAGTTGTCTCATCACCTGCATCAAATGAAGGGGTATTTCTGCCCATGCCTAACTTGTATTGCAAATCATTGTTGTTGTTTCCATTTTAAAAGTCATTGAACAGCAATACTGCACAGAAAGCATTAAAATTTTCGAAGCATTAATCAATAAACGCAAAGAACAGCATGCTTTACTAACCCAGAGTTCATAAGCCTGCTTTCAATAAATACCTCCAGGACGTTCACTTCGCACTTCAATCAAGTTTAGAGAAAGCACTTAGTCATTGACTTCGAAGAAATTCCAACTTAGTGCTAAAGTTCCATCACTGATATATAGTTTTTAAAGTTAACCCATTGCATATTTCTGAGTCCAACTCCATGCAATGGACTCATATTTGCTCCTATCAGTCTTGTACATATGAGCAATCTCTGGCACAAGAGGATCGTCTGGGTTTGGATCCGTCAACAAAGAGAAAACTGAAAGCAACACCTTGGAGATATCATGCACCTTACTAATCTGTGTACATGGTGAAGCAAGGGCCTTGAAATTAGCTTCAGCCAGGCATTGAGAGATATACGGTTGAAGATAAGGATCAGTCAATATTTCCGCAGCAATTGGCTTATGCTCCGGATTCTTTCTCAGCATCATTTTGATCAGACGTTTCAAGGCCGGAGAGTACATGCTAAGCAATGTACCAATAGCTGAACGATTTATCTTGCTAATGAGTCCCCCCATATCAAATGCTCTAAATTCAGGTCGATGAGCAGTAATCTCAAACATACAGCAACCTAATGACCAAATATCTGATCTGCAAGAAGTTCAGGACACATGTAGTTTGGAGTGCTAACAACCGAAGATGTGAGATCTTCTGCCTTAAGCAATTTGGCAAGGCCAAAATCACCAAGACGAATGTCTCGCTCATTTGTTAGAAAGATGTTAGAGCAATTGAGATCTCGATGAAGAACATGGTTTGTGTGCAGGTAATCCACGGCTAACAACAGTTGTGTGAACCACCTGCACAGTTTTTCTTCTAGAAATAGTGATCCATTAGCTTTCTTAATCAATTCAGTCATGTCTCCCCCTCCACAATATGATGTTACAATGCAGACATAGCGCCCCTTTTCCACCCATGCCTCCTTATATCCTACAATGTAAGGATATCTAATGCGTGAGATCAAAGCCATCTCTTGATGAGCAGAGCGCCTGGACCTGTCTGTCTGGCGAGCTAGGCTAATTTTCTTCGTGGTGAACAATGTTTTCACTGAAAGCGCATCCCAATTTTATATACATTAGCTCCAAGGGAAGGGCGCACAGGAATCTGACTTGTTCCAGAAACAGATGCCGGAAAGAGTGGATCATGTACAGATGGGGGATCAACACCAGCATGAGCAGGAAACACACCAGAACACTTACCATCACAATTTCTATGTTAGTTGCAAAAGAACCCGAATTATCATCAATGTCAAATCGTCCATTATGTAATGAGGCCCTGAAGAGACAGTTTGCACACAAGCCATGGCGAATGTTTTCGAGTAGATTTAAACCTTCATACCTCTTTCGACTGAATTTTTTTTTAAAAAGAATGCTTCCTCAAGATAAACGATGGAGAAAAATTCGCAGTCAGCAAAGAAGGGATCCGTCAACTAAGCAACAGCATAACCATTTAATCTCAATAAAGTATGCCGACGGATGGAAAATTCAGGAAAACCAATCCATAAAAATAGTTATATGACAGTGATATTGATGGAATTTCGTTCTCATTAACTTGAGATGCCAAAAATAGTGTAACAACCCGTGGATTTGGCCAATATTTTTCAATCAACACCCGCATAGTATCCCAAATTAGGTGTGAGAATTAATCATGGAAGAAAATTCCAGCGTTCAAAATATGCAAACAATGAGAATTATCTTTTATTTTATTGCGGTTTCATTTGTTTGTTGCTTATCGATTTGGTTTGTTGTTGCAGGTTTATGAACAATGGGCGGAGGTTTGGCATCGCTACGGCTTGCAAATCCAACGAAACTAACAGTTATTTTATTGAAGTGGAACGATGGACCTGGGAAATTTCTGATTCAATTGTTTTTGCAGGTTTGATCACCTAATTGCTTGCTGCAGATTTTAGTATGCCCAGAAAACATAGTTTCAACAACTGTTCAGATAAAGCGCTAGACACAGTTTCAGCAACTGTTCAGATAAAACGCTAGAAATAGTTTCAGCCACTGCTAGACACAGTTTTAGTGACTATTCAGATAAAATCTCAGTTTGTTTTTATTCAGCCTCAATTCATGGTTTATTAAAAAAAAAAAAAATTTAGCAAATGGAGAAAAGAAAAAAAATGATTTGCAAATTAATGATAAAATCGATTAGGCCTATTGCAAAACATGAATTAAATTTATTTATTTATTTATTTTTATTTTTATTTTTGTTTTCAATTCCTGAAATTAATCTAAATCATCCTTATTTTCTGATCCTCGCGATCGCACTAAGCGCGGAGGAGAGCATACTTATTCTAGGCAAAAGCAAAATTGAGAATGAAAGCAAAAACTGAAAATGAAAGCTTGCCTACTCTATACTAATTAGAATTTTAAAAATTAATTACGTGTAATTAAATTTCCAATGAAGCCATTCACGTAGCAGTAACAACAATATATTCAATAGCAGTTGTTCAAATGAAAAATATTCCAGAGTGAATGAGTCTAGTTGCTAAAACTGCAAATCAACTAAATAAAAATAAAAAAATGAATCTAATCGAGTACTTACCTGGAACCATTGTTCGATAAGGCTTTGATAGGCATGATTTCTCTTACTTAGATCACGTTGTAGCTCCTCTTCTTCTTCCTCGATCTCCTGTTCGAATGATTGTTCGCCATCAGATGTGCAGGATTCTTCAGATGTTGAATCTTCGTTTGTTTCTTGGGGAGTAGTTGAACATTTAATTCTTGTCAAGATCTCTTCTTCCAAGGAAGAGGAGATCCCGACTTCTGCTAGGATCTGAGTGAGTAGTTCCAAGCTGAAACTCATTGTTAAACCATGTTGAAAAAGGGATTCTTACTGCACCCAAAACTTAAATCTAAAAAGCTTAAATGAAAATAAACTACTTTCATAAATAAAAGCACTCATACTGAAACAGATAAAAAAAACACTCTTCAAAGTTGCGGAAATCAAACACACTTGCAGGAAAGAAGATCAATCAACCATAACAGAGAACAGGACCCTATTCCTCCAAACAGGAATCTTCAGCACCTGTTTCCTGATATCAGTCACACTGCAGAAAAAAAAATATTAATCAACGGAGAACAGGACCCTATTCCTCAAAGCAGGAATCTTCAGCACCTGTTTCCTGATATCCGTCACACCTACATGTCCTGACCCATGAGGCCGAGCCCATTACAGTATGTCGAATGATGCATAGGCTGTTCCCCACGTCTTACAACCCTGTCACCTCAGAGTTAGGAACATGTTTAAACACACTTGCATGAAAAATCAAACTGAACTTCAATCCATCGTGCTTCCCCGACAACGACGCCAAAATGTTGGGTGAAACTATTGTCGTTTAATTCCGTCATAGTACTTGCCCAACCATTTAAATTGTCAATCCAAGGTTCGTAGGCTTACGAAGCACATGCACTATATATGCAGGACCGAAGTGGAACTAATCTAATCTAAATTGCTGAAATCAAATTGATCTAGGAAGGCATTGAAACATCAACTATGAAAGCAGGAAATTACACAAGGGAAAAGCAATACAACATGTGAAGAGCTGAATGACAAACAACATATGTGAGCTCACAACAATAATGCCATCTCAAATTACATTACAAGAATCAAATGACAAATCATGAAAGCATACAATAAAAGAATATGAGTCACAGTTAAGAATCCCCCTCTCCTAATTACAAAACTATCTCTTAAAGCTAATCTAATGAACTTCTCAACTTATGAACTCCTGAGCTCCTGAACTAATCAAAATGAAGGGAGAGCACTCTCTTATATACATGAAGAAGCTAACCATCTCATTCAACCACTCTCAACTACTTTCCCATTATTACAAGACACGATCCCTTTGAATCCTCCACACATCTCTCACATATCTTGAATAAGACATGCCAACCAAATCCTCCATGATCTTCTCCTTAGGAATAGGCTTGAATAATTATCTCCTTAATATGGTGGAGGAGATATTCCAGAAGTTTAAAATTAATCCTTCACATTTCTCCTACACATTACAAAGCTCACACATTCTTGAGATATATATTAAAACATGTATATTTTCTAATATTTAATCATAAATTCACTTATAATACAAAAATGAATAAAGTGGAAAATAGGAAGGTGAAACCCAAATGTATTTATGAAAGTGATATAATGAAAGGTTAATGGGATGGTGAAATGTAAGGAATAATGAAGGGAAAGGTGGATGAAATACGACATTTCTGAAGCCCAACATCCCCCCCAACTGAACTTGTTGCATGTCCTCATGCAACCATGCATGGATCTCTTTGGCATCTGAACTTTGGCTTTACATGATGATGCCTTTTTAATAATGAATGTTTCCAGGATATGTGCAGGGCATGAGTAACAACTTTCATTTTCTTATGGTTGGTTCTTGTGTGACAACCATGAATACAAAGAATGTTGGTTCTTGTGTTAACAACATTCATTTCGTTTTCTGTTCTCTTTTCTTATGGTTGGTTCTTGTGTGACAACCATGAATACAAAGAATGTTGGTTCTTGTGTCAACAACATTCCTTTTGTTTTTTGTTCTCTTTTCTGCAATGATAATGTAAACTCTCACTGGAAATCATAAGCTATCAATGTGCAAAAGAAAGCCCTTTTTGTAATATTTATGAAGCATGCCAATGCGTATATTAATGAGTATGAAGCAAAGTGCAACAAAGTATCACAAGCAGAAATGCCTCCTTTCCCAAACAATGTTCAATAATGTAGGGGCCCTACCATAAGGACTAAAAATTCCAATGACCAAGGGTACTGTGGGCCTTATCATAAACCAGAACGAGGTCACCTTCTTGAAAGGAGTGAGGGTGAAAATGATGAAAGAAAAATAAACAACAATAGCTCAAAATTGGAATGAATTACCGCACTGACACACCTGCCCTTCTTTTATAGAAGAAGAAAATATAGGTCACAAAAATAGAACACACTAGTAGTACGCCCAAGCTAAAAATAGACAAACCATAAACTACCTAGAAAAGTGCACCCTCACTGCATGAAGTGACTCCAAGGACAGAGAACCCCCAACCTTGGAGAATGCACCCTATCTATTTCTGGAGTAGCACTTATGCTAATATTGGAAAACAAAACAACAAAACACAAAAGAAATTCAAGTATAGGAAAATTTGAACATAACACAGCCTACACAGATCTCATATTCATGCCTCAATATTACTATACAAGACTAAAGTGCCTTATATAAGCTTAACTGGTGTTGCACTATGGTCCTGCAGTCATCTCTATCACACACAAGAACCCAAAGGACAAATCCGATCTGCTGTGAATGTTGAAGCATGCCATCATTACTAGGGCCACATAAACAACATAAAAGCAATACTAACAAAAGGAAGAAAAAAAAAATTTCTCCCACCACGAGGTTGTGAAAAAAGCTTTGGTTATGGAAGTGGAGAAAAAAATATATATGTTGTTGAATTTACTGTAGGAATGTTCAAGTGAAGGTTTTATTGCAATAAAGCAGATGATGATTAAAGGCTTCACAAGGGTAGCTTCATGACTTGGCCTTGGATATCCCCAAAGCTAGGGAAGGTTTGCAATTTATGTTGAACAGGCAAAAGTGAATGGCTGGCTTGTGCCATATTTCACCTACAACACAAAATCTGATCCCACAACCTATGAAATACATACAATCAAATGAGACAGATGATAAAATACAACTAAACAATACACAACCAATACTATCTACTACTGTCGAAACTATATAAGTAATGGGCATATACAGATTTGTTAGATTTATACCATAATGATTAATCATAAGAAATCAAACAAATTGTATTCACACAAATGAGAAGGACAAAGGAATCAACTGTTAAACAAATGACTTCACTTTCCAATAGCATGTATAGTGCTAAAATATTTGTTGGATAAGCTTAAGGAATTTAGGCAACTCCATTGGATAAACTAAAATAAAACGGCGTTGAGCATTTCAATAGAAATGATAATGTGGCAAGAAAACTTGCTTAACAAATAGATCACCAAAGTAGTAAGTTTGCTTATGTAACAACTCCTATATACGTAGGAGATCATAAAATGCTGCAATAACATGAGACTTTGTTGAAGGTTTTTAAGAATTGCTTCAGAAAGAACATATATTTCCTTCAGAAAAATATTAGGAAAGTGATTTGAAATTATTAGCTTCTGCATTTTGGACAATATTTTTTATTTCCTTCTAATAAATTAGGGGTCTTTACTATTAAGCAAGGTGACTCTAGATAATGGGTCTTCATTATTAAGCATGGTAAATAGTAGAAGAATTCAATATTGGACTCTATATTTTGTTTCCAATATTTTTTATTTACTGACAACTCTAATAGTAACACCACTGCTTGCTTTCCTTCCTCTGTATCCCATGCTAGTGCACCCAAGGGAATGCTAGATTTGTTTTCACTTTTCATCAAGCACACTTAAGAGGAACTAGTTTTTACAGGTGGAAACTAGACATTCCTAAGATAGTTGAGGGAAATCTGCCCATCTTTAGGAGCATTTACATCACCAATTTTCTGGGATGTGGGTAACATCCCAACAGAAAATGAGATGTCCCGAATAGTTTCCTTGTACCTCATGGACAGGGAAACACTAAAGTCTAAGCCAAACCACTTTCATTTCGCATATGATGGTGGTCGGATCCATTCAGGGTGGGTTGACAATGAGGATAGATCCACTGATTGATCCATCAATGGATGCATCCATTAGGGGTGAGACACATCCTTAATGCAACTAGTTCCCATCCAATATAAAAGGGAAAAGGATAAAAAAATTCTCATGCATATATGAGAATGGACTATATCATTTATCATTGACATAAATAGAACATATAAAATCATAAAAGTATTTCATCTAACACAGTTATGTATGAAGACTTGAATCTTTGACTCTTACAGAAATTGCCACATGTCATTTCGGATGTATGTATGAGTAATTTTCAGGGTAGGTGTACTCATGTGTGGGTGCACATCTCACATATTTGGTAGGGGAATGACAACATATCCTCCTAGGCTGGTTGGAATCCCCAACAAATAAATAAATGCATGATTGGAGGGCCTTGTTACCCATCATATGGCATGAGAATTAATCCAGTTGAAGACCTCACCCAAGCAGGTTGTGCTTGCAGAATTTTGGCTTTCTGGCTTGTTACCTCTCATGTTATATGAGGCCTAAACTTGTGAATATTTCACTACTATTGTCATTTACATCACAAAGGGAGGTTTACAGGTTGATCTTTAGCTGGCCCTAGAGTCGTGATTCCATTTGATGAGGTTTTGGTGATGGCCTCGTCCTAATAGCCAACAAACATGTTTCTCTGGTTCAGTTCCCTCATAATATACTAGAACTGCTACCCAAAATGATGAAACTTTGGGTGCCTCTAAGCTGGCTCCTGTGTCAGAGAAACCTCTAGAAAGTGCACCATCTGGAAAAAATGTCCAAAAAATTTATCACAAGGAAAACATGTCCAAAAACCTACAAAAGATGTATAATCAAATGAGACAAATGATAAATGACAACTAAACAATATGCAACCAATACCATCTACTGCTGTCAAATCTATTGAAGTAATGGGCATATACAGATTTATTAGATTTATAGGTTAATGATTAATCATAAGAAACTGAAAAAATTGTATTCACACAAATGAGAAGGACAAAGGAATCAAATACTAAGCATATGACTTTATTTTCCAATAGCATGTAGACTGCTAAAATATTTTTTGGATAAGCTTAAGGAATCTAGGCAACTCCGTTGGGATAAACTAAAATACAACAACTTCCAACATTTCAATATAAATGATAATGTGGCAAGAAAACTTGCTTAACAAATATCTCACCAAAGTAGTAAGTGTGCTTAAGCCTTAATTAACAACTCCTATATACCTAGGAGATAACAAAAAGCTGCAATAACCTAAGACTTTGTCGAAGGTTTTTAAGAATTGTTTCACAAAGAACATATATTTCCTTAAAAAAATATTATGAAAGTGACTTGAAATGATTAGCTTCTACAATTTGGAAAATATTTTTATTGTCATCTAAAAACGTATTGTGAGATTCCCAACCATCCTCCACGGCATGGGGTCTTTACTATTAAGCAATGTGACTCTAGATAATGGGTCTTCATTATTAAGCATGGTGACTAGTAGAAGAATACAGTCTTGAAATCTATATTTTGTTTACAATATTTTTTATTTACTGACAGCTCTAATAATAACACCACTTCTTGCTTTCCTTCCTTTGTATCCCATGCTAGCGCACCCAAGGGAATGCTATATTTTTTTTCACTTTTCATCAAGCGCACTTAAGAGGAACTAGTATTGACAGGTGGCAACTAGACATTCCTAAGATAGTTGAGGGACATGTGCCCATCTTCGGGAGCATTTATATCACCAATTTTTTGGGATGTGGGTAACATCCCAAAAGAAAAAGATATGTCCCCAATAGTTTCCTTGTACCTCATGGACAAGGAAACACTAAAGTCTAAGCCAACTCACTTTCATTTTTCATATGATGATGGCGAGATCCATTCAGGGTGGGCTGACAATGAACATAGATCCACTGATTGATCCATCATTGGATGCATCCTTTAGGGGTGGGACACATCTTTAATGCAACTAGGTCCCATCTAAGATAAAAGAAAAAGGATAAAAAAAAATCTCATGCATACATGAGAATGGACTATATCATTTATTAGTGACAAAAATAGAACACATAAAATCATAAAAGCATTTCATCTAACACGGTTATGTATTAATACTTGAGTCTTAGACTCTTACAGAAATTATCACATGTCATTTTTTATGTATGTATGAGCAATTGTCAGGGTAGGTGTCCCCATGTGTGGGTGCACATCTCACATATTTGGTAGGGAAATGACAACATATCCTCTCAGGATGGTGGGCATCCCCAACCATTAAAGAAATACATGATTGGTGGACCATGTTACTGTTGATTTTCTGAACATGTTATATGCCATTTCAGATTAGGGCACAAAATACTGAAGCAGATAGAGCATACCAATAGATCGATGGAAGACAAGCCAAAAAAAAGATAATGAATGGTGGTGTTACAGCGATCAGCAGGATGCTTCTACCAGCAAAGTCTCCAATAGGTCATTCAGCCAAGCATGTCACACACAACCCCAAGACAAAGAATACTCCATAAAAACGCAGCACCAAGAACACAACTCCATTGCCATCAAGAGAGAAGAGAATCCTCCACACATTGTGTGTATAATGAACTCTAAGTCTCTCCAATATATACGCATCTTTGGGGGTGTGTGACATGTCCTTAAGACATTTAAGTCTATATTATATTCCAAGTCGACCTAGCACATAAGTGGAATAAATTAAAAGTACATGTTCTGCTCATCCGATCGAGATGATGTTTAGATCAACCTTACACCTCTCAGAAAGAGGAATCCAATAAAAATATTGGGATCATCATTTGAGCAGCACAACCCGGAGTTTGGACCTAGTTTCCCAAATTTAATAGTTACCCATCATATGGCATGAGAATTAATCCAGTAGAAGACCGGACCCAAGCAGGCTTCACTTGGAGAATTTTGGCTCGATGGCTTGTTACCTCTCATGTTATAGGAGGCTTGTCACCTCTCATGTTATAGGAGGCCTACACTTGTGAATATTTTCACTACTCTTGTCATTTCCATCACAAAGGGAGGTTTACAAGTTGACCTTTAGATTTCCCTAGAGTCGTGATTGCATTTGATGAGGTTATTGATGAAGTAAGCATAGATGGCTTGATGATGTTGATGTTTGGGTTGCCTTGATGATGATTGTTTTCCCTTCATGCTAGCCGACTTAGTTGTGAATCCCCTGTGATCATTAGGTGGTTAATAATACATGTTGTTGTATGACTCACTTGATTAAATCCCCGTGCATTTTTGGCCTAAGACAACATCGTTTTCACATAATCATTTCAATAGCTTCATGATGGTGTACCACACTCTAGCATTCTCCCCCGGCTATTTTGAATTGAAATTGTTCTTGGGGTGATTGAATATGCTCTAGCATGGTTTTATATTCATGAGACAAACACCCTTGTTCATATTGAAGGATTGTAAGCATATTATGGTATGCCATGATATAGACTAAAATCATTACCTGATTTACAGTTCTATCTACTTAGATCCACTACATATGGGATTGGTTAGCATCATTTGAGGAATGCCCCACATCTTAATGGCACACGTGTTTAGGTCACCCTTTGAGGAGTTGTCATAACAAATATTTGACCATTGCTTGCCCACTTATCTATGAGATCCACTTATGGAGGAGTGTGATAAATTTATTTGAGGGGCATCCTAGCCCTTGAGCATATACCTTTTGAAAAGTAACCAAATCAGTGCCAATAAATGAAAAATTGTAGCAGAATTTTAAAATTAGGGTCATAATAGAAATTTGGAAAAATATTAATAGGAGATATGGTTGCTATAAATCCATCACCATAAAACCCTCACCACATTTTGATAAACGTTTTGAAAAATGCCCAACCTTGGTTGCTTGATCACTTTGGTTATTTGGGAAGATTGTGATTGCAAAATGCACATGGTGGAGAACAACTTGAACATAAGGAACAACTTTACTTGTTATGAGTGTTGATTTTCGTGTAGCTTGGGAGGTACTCTAAGCCCTAGTGTTCAAGGGTTGGAGCTCAAAGCACCACAAATGGGCTTGTTAGCTTGAGATCCAAGCTTGGGGGTTTTGCACCCAACGTGATTTGGGCCAAAGTCGTGATGAATTTTTGACATCTAATGGATGAGGATGATAGTGCTCAGCAATATGATTCCAATGCAATGAGAATCATCCAATTTTGAGTTTTTTTTAGAGGGAAATTCATTTTTGAAGTTGAAAATTTAATTATTGGTTGTCAAGTCATGTTGGCTTGATGTAAATAACTCCAATAGGTGTGTGTCTTCATAATTCATTGAAGCCCCTCATTATGTCTATAAAAGGAGGGTGAGCACTTGTGTTTTAGGAATCCATTGTGTTCAACACATCACAAGAAGATAGCTCATGGAGGAGAAGCAAACTTATATTTTGGGCCACAGGCATAAGAGGGTTGACATCTTGGAGAAGAGGGCAGTTTAGGGCACTCTTGGTGACTATTATGACGGTCGATTTGTTGTGCTAGAGGGATGAGGCAGAGGAGATAATTTTTATATGTTTTTTGGGTATGTTAGGGTGTTTAGACCCTTGGAAGATACAGTTTCATCCCTAGATGGTTGTTGTGGGAAGTCTGCAGGCCTAAACCAACCTAAACAGAGTTGCGTAGGGTAGTGTTAGGGTTGGTTCATGCCCAGGAAAACAACATTGAGGAGGATGTACTTCCAAAGGGTAGCCACTTTCATCTAGAGAAATTCTGGGTATAATTGAAGGCTAGAAGAATAGATTGTGTGATGCCCTAACCAAGCCTAGATTGCAGCAGTGAAGGAGACCTCAAAACAGTGAGCTTAAGGTATGTATTTCAGTGCATTCTTGTAGATGTTGGATCCTAACTTGTGGATCAGTTTTAAATTGTGATAGGGTAGCATGTGGAAGTCAATGAGGAGGGGGAATATCACATGGTTAGATGCCTTAAACCAGTGATAGTTGCCACAATTATTGGGCAGCAAATTTGGACCGATATATTGTTAAGTATTGGGTCAAAGTGATGACTATCGTGTGGATCAATTTGATGGGTAGCTTGAGGAGGCCTTAGGAGTTGTTTGCAAGAGCCCACATGGATTTTTGGGAGGCATACCAAGCAGCCAAGGTGACAGCAGGCACATTAGATCGGAAGGCAAGAGGACAAAAACAAGGTATGTTGCATATGGAACCTCATATGATGGTTTGATGGTGCCATAGGCGAGGACAAATTGAGGTTCCTAGATTTGCGCAATAGCTCCTCTATTGTAGGGCAAAGGGCGGTTTCATGAATTTTGTGGGAAACCATGTGTAAGGGCCTCCTAGGTGTGGGGATGACCTAACTAGGTGCAAATTATATAGCGTGGACTTTGTCTCTCATGGATCGTTGGAGGGAAACGTGAGAGAGGACCAAGTGTGGAAGATATTGGGCAGTTATGGTCTGCTTGAGGACATCATGATAGTTTCCATGTTGGAGCCGAAGTCCAGCACCTTGATGGACAAAGGTGACTACAATCCTGGTAGTTGTGGAGTGCAAGGGTCTGGCCAACTAGGAGTAGGATCATGGAGCCTGAGACTTGTTTGTGGAGAAGGATTTCTACAGCAGATCATGGGCAGTCCTCCTAGCTTGTGTTCATTGTGGGAGATGGACATCTTGGATTGATAGGTGGAAGACCTTCGTGCCCTATGTTGGTATTCATCGTTGCAGCACGGGAAGACCATAGTGGATTGAATTCCTTGAGTAGTTGAAGAGTAGCAGTGGGAAGATTGAGATTTGTTTGTTGAGAATTTGAAATGTTGTAGGTTAATACAAATTCTCTTCTAGATAATTACTTGTGAACGTACTTGAGGTACTTATGTCTTCTCTTCTTTTAGTTAAGTCAATCTTTCATCAAGTCAATTATCAAAACAGAAAAACATAAATATTAGGCTCACAGTTCTTTAACTATGTGTAACGACCACTTGCTATTACAAACTATTATTGACCATCCATAGATTGTCTTCTTCCTTCAATTTCGCATTCATAGATAGAATCCACATTTATGTTCTTCTTTTGTTTGTGCGCACTTGCTGTAAGTTCCATAATATCTTTGTATATATATTTACTCTACCTTTGCTTTGATATTGCACTATCTTATATATGTGTTGTCTCTATTATAGTATCCACACTTAACTTAGTATATAGGTCCATTGTCTCTGATGTGATAGATCCGTAATATACTTCCTGAAATGGTGGCTCAAACTTATCTGCAATTTATAGAGGAAACCGCATTCAATTTGTGTGTTGTCCACTTGGCTTGTCTGCATGATATGTTATCACTTATCCACACTGTATTTTAGGAAAATGTCTGAATTTCTTGCTTGTAATATATACCCGCAGACTCTTACTATAATTTTGTTTCAGATATATCCAAAATTATCAGAGTAATTCGCATTTGAACTTCAGAGATGATCGAAGCTTGTCTCTTCAAATGGTCCACATAAAAATAGTATTTATAGAGACAGATTCTTTACCTTGAGGCCGATCATAACTTTAGATGAAAACCTACTTATCTTTTTGATGAAGGCCGACTTCAATATTGTGCTTTAGGCTGACTATAACCCAGTATTGTAGCTTATCTTTCAACGTGTATTGAGAGTTGAATAAATCATCCTTCCATGATTTCTTTGACAATATCTTGGAGCATATACTAGACCAAATTATTCATACACACATGACACTAAACTACATCTTATTATCTTTGTCTTCTTCTTTACAAAAATACATAGTCAACATGAAGACCGACCTAGTTACACTTTTCAACATTGTTCACAAGTGGAGTTGTGAAGAACTTGACATGAGTATCAATGTGTTAAACTATTGATGGACTGTGGCACAGCCAGAGAGTGGATTGGATAGCCGAGATTCAATGGCCAGATGGAATTGGAGCATTGATAGAGGTAGGAGTTGCAAATCGGGAGCTAAAGGACTGGGCTGGTACAACGTATGATTGAGAGGGCTCAGAGATTGCACTACAACCACATGGTTAGAGTATCTTGTACTAGTGGATGTATGAGGGACATTATCCCTAATACGGGAGCCTTAGACTATGTATTATATGTTGTTAATATAACAAATTTGGGTTGAAAATTTGAAAAAACATTATATTCTGTGCATATGTGATTTACTATTGTTTATATTTTGTTGTGCAAAGTAGTTTTGTTGAGATTCTTGGTTTGGAGTGTCAAATATTTTAATAATCTACACTAGACCCAAGGTTGTGGAAATTCAACATGAAATCATATCATGTCTGAGCTACTTTGGAATTCAGTGAATCAGAGTTTGCACACTAAAGAAACTATGGGTGTCAAAATCATGGAGAAGAGGGTTTAGCTGAAGACATGGAGATGTGGTCTTGACAGGTTACATGGAAATATGGGCTCAGAGTTATGGTTGATTGGTGATGTGCCTGGTGAAAAACATTTTGTTGTAGGGAAAGTTGTTCATCGTGGACTTCTATTGATGTGCCATGGTTGATTGGGATAGCTCGAGGGTTTCTTTGGCATGGATGAGATCAGGATGATTGAGATGGCTTCATGTGATGGACTACAAGTTGGTAGGCTAAATTCTTCATTAGATCCTGATGTTGCATGTCCAATATTGGTGACATTTGCTCGAGTGGTATTTGATCTAGGAGAATGAGTGCTTACGAGACTGAGCCAGTGGAGATCGTGTAGGCTCAAAGGGAATCTAGCCTCAGAGGGAGCATCCCTATGGAGGTTTGGGATCTTCAGGTTTAGGATGATGAGGAAGAGGCACTACCAAGATTTAGAGGGAATGTTGTAGTGATGGATGCCATATTGGCTATGTCGTCACTTGATGATGATGGTTACTTCCTAATCTTGGAAGTACCTCCCTTTCTAAGAGGGAGTGTTTATTTTTGTGTAGCTTGGGAGGTAGTCCAAGCCCTAGTGTTCGAGTGTTGGAGGTCAAAGTGCCATAAATGGGCTTGTGGGCTTCAGATCCAAGCTTGGGGGTTTTTCACCCACTGTGATTTGGGCCAAAAACCTGATGGATTTTCAACATGTGATGGATGAGGATGATAGTGCTCGACAAGACGATTCCAATGCAATGCGATCCATTAGGAGGCATATTTTTGGTTTGAACGTCATTGAATTTTCTAGCTATGGCATCTTGTTGACTGTTGTAAATTGTACTTTCTCTCTCTGATGAATTTTCTCTCTCTACTAAATTTGAAGAATAATAATAAGATTTGATCAAAGGGTTATCCCCACATTGGGGTTTTTCTCTAGCATCCACCAAATTATTGTGTCCTCTTGTATTGGCTTGTCTTCTATATTTTTATTTATGTTCTATCAGCATTTACTATCAATGTTAATGTGATTGCTAAAGAGGAAATTTAATTGGGCTAATAAGAAATATTGAAGTAAACTTCTCTAATCATAGAACATACCATCATAAACTAAAATTAACACAAACTCTTAAAGTCATCCACAATAACTGCATCCTGCAAGGTTGTGTATGGAATTAGACCTAAAAAAACCCTTTCCAACCTTAATACAACTAAAAATTATGAATTGCATATAGGAGCAACCTCTACAGTCTATACTCCACAAATTTCTTTCAAGTGTAGAAGTAGCCTCAAACATTCTCACCTTTCTTTTCCATGTCCAAACTAGAAAAACTAGTAAAGAATAAATACCAAAAAAATAGAAAAGAGGGTGACCATTAAACCTCCAAATCCCCCATTTCAGCATGTAGGAGTCTCATACTATAAAACAACCAAAAGTGATACATCGAGATCTTCTAAAAAGAAGAAAACATCTTAATGAGCAAATCCAATGATCTTAACCCATCCAAGAAGTTCCAAATTCCAAGAAAGTGGTACCAAAGTGTCCCATTGAGCTTCCCTCTATAGCAGAACAAGCTTAATGCAGCTGATCTTAAACCCTCTCCAAGCACTTCAGATTCCAAGCAAGAGGTGGAAAAGTGTCCCGTTGAGCTTCCCTCTGCAGCAAAAGAAACTTTGAAGGCAACTTTTGCATGGGAAGAAAGAATCAACCAGCAATGGAAAAAATTTCATAGCTAGCTAGGATCTAGAAAATCCCTTTGCTACCTTTCAAAAAGGAATGAAAAATATAGACAAAAGAAAGAAGGAATAAGACAACTCAATTCAAGGACAATAGAAACTAGACTTGAAATCCATTGCCCGAAGTCACTTCGAAAGAAAAAACACAAGGAATTGAATTTTGTCTCATTATAAAGTACAAGCATCTAGTTAGTGGATGAAGCATCCAAATTGGCCAAAGAAGCTCATTCATTCATGCAAGAATGCCTCGAGGTGAAGATCCAATCGGAAAAATTAGCCTCCTTGCTGTGCCAAGCCGCACAAGCCGCAGGGGTCCTGTACGAGAGGCCCACAGGTTGAATTGCGAAACAAATCAACCAAACTGGTTGATCTTGAATCAGCTATAGCACCATGAAAGTCTTTCTGCAATTTCGAATTCTATCCAGCCACAAACTCAACTCCTGCTTCACTTATGCAATTTCTTGTGCTCTGATACCATGTAGAAGTTATACAAAAAGCATGTTTATCTTGGATTCACCCAGACTAGCAATTTTCTAAAGTTAAATACTGAATCGCTTCTACAAATATTTTGTAGAATTAAAAAACAAAATCTCTAATCACATGAACATGAAGAAAGATCAATCACAAACAACACGGATAATTTCCTGGGGAAATATTACAGCTAAAAACCACACTATATTCTATTGTAAATTATATCATGGATCATGGAACAATTACATACAAAACTCTTCTCACAAGAGCCCTTAGTACATTAACTAATTTTCTCGCACTGTCATACAAAAATTAGCAAATCAATTAGCCAATTTACTGCCTCCAGACAGCCTGCCTTCACTGCACAATCCCTGCTGAATGCAATCCCTGAATTGATGCAATCCTTCTTGCCTTAACTGTGCAAGTATCATGGGCACATCCAATGTGTGTTGACTTACATGTGTGCAAGAGGAAAATTTCACAACTGATAGTCAACTTCCCTTTCACCTAGAACTAAACTAGGTGTCGACTAGATCTAACATGCATGCAACTAATAATAGTAAATCCTCACTTTCATGTGAGATCACTGATTGTGAATTAATTAATATTTAATTCACTAGATCTATCACTAGTGTATCTTCAGTTAAAACTAGCACAACTAATTTTAACTCACTTAACTGAGTTAAACTATTTACAAATTGCACCAACTCATGCGCCACTGCACTTTGAACTCTGTTACAACTAGAATTACTCTGCATGTCCCACCAACCAACCTCTAACTCAAAATTCACTAGAAAACTGATTTTTCCACTTCAGTTATATATTCCAAGTCCACATTGAGAATATATTACATTTTAATGTCCATCTAAATTAAGGGATAATAAAAATAGACATGCACCCAAAAATAGCCCTGTGGGCCCCACCCTAGTGTAGGTGCTTAATGTAATCAGGTGCTTAATGCACTAGTGTGAGTGTTGAATCTTCTTGTTGAATCTCAACACTCTCTCTCAACAAGAAATGGATTATCCTTCAACCCAATCCTGTCTCTCTAGTATTCGAATTTTCTCCTGGTGAGCACCTTCGTCAGAATATATGCATCTTCATCTTCCATGGGAATGTACTGAAGCAGCATAATACTCCTTTGCACATAATATCTGAGATGATGGTACTGGATATCTATATTCTTGGACCAATCATGAAACACAATATTAATTGAGAGTTTAATGCAACTCTGATTATCACAATGAATCATTGTCAGATCCATTTGAGAACCAAACAAACCAACCAAGATCTTTCTCTTCCAGATAGCCTCACATGTAGCTTGGCTTGCTGCCATGTATTCTGCTTCCACTGAACTGAGTGCCACGGATCTCTGCTTCCTGATGTACCAAGAAACAACTGTAGACCAAATACTAAGGATCCCTCCTGATGTTCTCTTTCTATTCGATGGACTTCCAGCCCAATCTGCATTTGTGAAGCCATGAAAATTCACTCCATCAGGTCTTCTATAACATATACCATACTCTAATGTGCCCCTCAGGTATCTCAGAACGTGCTCCTCGCCTTCCAAAAGAGTTTGGTAGGCTTAACCATAGCTTGAATCAATTGGTTAACTTCATAGAAAATGTCTGGTCTCGTGTTCACTAGATATATTAGCGAACCCACTAGCTATCGATAGACAGTAGCATCAACTACCTCTCTAGAAGTAGCATCCTCTTTCCTCTGGTTTCATGGAAGAGGAGTATCCATGGGTTTGCAACTCTCCATGTTAAACTTACCCAGTATCTCCTTTGCATACTTGCCCTGAGACACAAAAATTTCACCATCACACTGCTATATTTCCAATCCAAGGAAATAATGAAGGAGGCCGATATCCTTCATTTCAAACTCCCTTGCAAGATCCCCCTTGCATGAGTGTATCAGTTTCTCATCACTAGTAAAAATAAGATCATAAACATAAAGAATAATGATCAATATCTTACCCTAAACCACAATCTAGTACATGTTTGCATTTGCTTCACTTTTGGTGAAGCCTAGTCTGCTGAAATAGCTGTATATCTGAGTGTACCAAGCACGGGGTGCTTGCTTCAACCCATACAATTCTCTTTTGAGTCTGCAAACATGCGACTTGCTGTTGAAGATCTTGAAACCTTCAGGTTTCTCTATGTACACCTCTTCTTCAATGATTATATTGAGAAACATAGTTTTCACATCCATTTGATGAATGTGCCAACCCATCTACTCTGAGAGTGCAAGGATGGATCTTATGGAAGAGTACCTTGTGGCAGGTGAAAATGTATCATCATAATCTATCCGCTCGATCTGTGAGAGCCCTAGGCCACAAATCTGGCCTTGTATTTATCTACTCTCCCATCAAAAACTTTCCCTACCTTGTAGATCCATCTTGAACCTACCATTGATTTGTCAACTGGTCTTTCAACAATTTCCCATGCACTATTTTTGACATTGGAATCATACTGCTCCACCATTGCATCAACCCTAGTAGGCTACTACACTGCTTCTTGAAAGGAATATGGTTCAATCACAATACATTTGCTAATAAGAGCCATGTATCCAGTAAATCTATCATGAGAATATCTATTTTTGCACTGTGAAGTAGGGGCTCCTACATTTTGTGTAGCATCAAGTCTCATCCTATCAGCTTTCGTGGTGTGCCTTCTTCCATTTTTGGTGGATGGATCTGTATGAGTGGCTTCCTCCACTCCATGAACCTCCTTATATAACTGATCCACATCTTGAGACTCATCCTTGGGAACCAGCAGTTCCTCCTCTAAATGCAAGTCCAACTCCCTCTCAAGGGACAACAACATGGATTTCCCCTCATCATATTTTATATCCCATCGCACAACAGTCATTCTGTTGTATGGAAAATACACACAATAAATATGGGGTGTTTATGTTTACCCCACAAAAATCCCAACTTCAATAGTTGGTTCCAGCTTCTTCCTAGCATCCTTGGTCACATGCATATAAACATATGAGCCAAAATCTTAAAGTGTGAAACATCCAGTTTCTTACCAGTGAAATCTTCTTGGGGTGTACTCATGCCAAGGACTCTATGAGGACAATGGTTTTGCACATAAACCGCAGTGTTGCATGCTTCACCCCACAAATGCATTGGTAGGCCGAGATCATGCAACATCGTTTGTGATGCACCCATGATCATTCTATTCTTCCTCTCCTCAACCCCATTCTGCTGTGGGTTATGAGGTGCTATGATTTCTCTTATAATTCATTCTTTTCTATAGAAGTTATTGAATTTGTTAGAGATGTATTCTCCACCATTATCTCTCCTAAGAGACTTCACTTGCTTCCCCGACTCTTTCTCCACCAATGCGTTAAACTCACAGAACTTATAGAATGTTTGATATTTTTTCTGCATGAAGAAGATCCAGCATTTACGAGAAAAGTCATCAAAAAATATTACATAGTACTTATCTTTTGTTGTTGAAGCAACCGAGAATGGTCCACACATGCCTGTGTGAACTCTCTCAAGGATCCCCGAAGCTCAATTCTCCTTCTCATGAAAGGTGGAATTTACATACTTCCCCGTGGTGCAACCCTTGCACTGATCTAACTAAGCAAGTTTTCTCATTGGAAGTCCAGTAGAAATTTGTTGCATGACTTTCAAGGCTCCATGATGAAGATGACCCAATCTCTTGTGCCATAATTATCCCTCATCCCGGCTCACCACTTTTTCTGCCTTGCCCATCATGGCAGCACAACAATCTACCTCCATCTTGTAGAGATTCTTAACTCGAATCCCTATCCTCTTGGATTGACCCATTGTTTTATGTCACAGGAAATATTTTCCATCACTAAAAACAAGAAGTTATGAGTTTCTCATCACCTGTCAGTATAAGATCATAAAAATAAATTATAATAATCAAAATCTTACAATCAACCACAATATGATATAGGTTCGCATCCGCTTCACTCTTTGTGAAGCCGAGCCTAGTGAAATAGTTTTTGAGGCTGGCGTACCAAGAATTAGGTGCTTACTTGAGCCCATACAATGCTCTCTTAAGTCTACACACATGCAACTCCCTATCAAAGGTATCAAAACCTTTTGGTTTCTCAATGTACACTTCTTACTAAATAACTCCATTGGGAAGGGTTTTATTTACATCCATCCGATGTATCTACCACCCCATCTATGCTAAGAGTGCAAGGATGGATCTAATCGATGAGTACCTTACAATCGATGAAAATGTATCCTCATAGTCAATCCCCTCCACCTGTGAGAATCGTTTGGCCACAAATCTAGCCTTGTATTTCTCCACACTCCCATCTACTGCTTGCTTCACCTTTTAGATCCACCTGGATCCAACCACTGACTTCACCACTAGTCTTGGGAAAACATCCCATGTAGATTTTATGATAATGGAGTCATAATCCCCAACCATGGCATCAACCCATGTCGGTTGCTGCATTGCTTACTCAAAAGAGGATAGTTCTTTCACAATTCACTCACTCATAAGAGCCATGTATCCAATATAACTATCTGGGGACCTTCTCAGCCTATGTTGTGATGTAAGTGCATTGAAATTCTCTGCCGCATATAGAATCAATCTGTCAACCTCTATGGTGCGCTTCCTTCCCTTTCTGATGGATGGCTCTGCATGAGTGGTTTTTGCCACTCCATGATCCTCTGCTTGTGGCTGCTCCACATCCTAAATTTTATCCTTTGGAACTAAGAGTTCCTCTTCTACATGGAAGTCAAGCTCCCTCTCAAGGGACAACAGCTGGATTTCTCCTCATCAAATTTCACATCTCTCCTTACAATTTTCATCCTGTGTGCCAAAAAATACAACTAATATTTCTAGGGAGTATCAATGTACCCCACAAATATCCCAACCTCTGTTTTTGGTTCTAGATTCTTCCTAGCATCTTTGGTCACATGGAAATAGACAGATGAGTAAAAAAAATTAAAATATGAAACATTCTATTTCTTACCTAAAAAAACCTCCTTTGGTGTACTCATGGCAAGTATCTAATGAGGGATACGGTTCTGCACAAATACCGCTATGTTGCATACCTCTACCCACAAATGCAATGGTAGGCCCTGATCATGTAACATGGCTTGTGGTGCTCCCACAATTTTTATTTTCTTTCTTTTCGCAACCCCATTCTGTTGTGGTTTATGAGGTGGCATCGATTCTCTCTGAATTCCTTCTTTGGTGCAGAAGTTCTTGAATTCATTAGAGCTATACTCACCATGATTTCCACTCCTTAGAGCCTTCATATTCTTCCCTGTTTCTTTCTCTAGCAGTGCCTTGAACTCACAAAACTTTGATAACGTCTGGTCTTTCTTTTGCAGAAAGAAGATCTACCACTTTCTAGAAAAATCATCAATAAATATCAGATAATACTTGTGCTTTGTTGTGGAATCTGTTGAGAATGGTCCACACACATCTGAGTGAAATATCTCAAGGATTCTTGCTGCTCGGTTCTCCTTCTCATGAAAGTTTGCCTTTATATACTTCCCCATGGTACATCCCTTGCATGTGTCTATCTGCACAAGTGTACCCTTTGGAAGACCTGTAGAAATATTTTTCATGATCCTTAAAGCATTGTGGTGTAGATGACCCAACCTCCTATGCCATAACTCACCAGTATCCTGGCTCGACACCTTATATTATTTACTGCTCAATGTTGTGAAACTATCTACATCAAGTTTGTAGAGGCTCTTCACATGAACCCCAATCTTCTTTACCTATCATGTGGCTTTGTGACAAATGAACACCTTTCCTTCACTGAAAACCACATCATATCCAAGATTCTCCAACATATCAATTGAATCTAAATTCTTTTTCAAACCTAGTACATCAATGACATATTTTAATATGAAAGGTTTAACTGACTGTCTCTGGAAATTAACTGTACCAACTCGGTAACGCTATACCTCCTGTCATCACCCATCTCGATGTGCATATGAAGATCCTTCTCCTCTAAGTTACTAAATAGTTCTTTGTTGCCAGTCATGTGGAAAGATGCTCCACTATCCAAGTACCATATATATCCCATAATAGTTGACACCATGCATGCAATGAGAGAGAATTCCAGCTCAAAATATGAGGCCAAAGCTTCACCCGCTGCAACTTCTAGAGCCTTCTTATTGTTCTTCTTCTTTTATGGACAATTTGTGGCATACTATCCATGATCATGATAGTTGAAACATTTCACCCTTGACATGTCTCTCTTCATGCCTTATTTTCTCGTGTCAAATTTGGAATAGGAATTATTTCCTTTCCCCTTCTTTTCCTTACCATCCAAGGCACAATTTTTTGCATCATCAGTGTAACACACTAAGTTTCTATGATTTTTAATTTGAAATTTGAACAAATCCAAAGGGAAAGTGGACCCCAATGGAGAAAAAATCTGTGGATTTATTTAAATATTTAATAATAAAAATAAATGGAATAGTTATGTGTGCACTATGACTAGATTGAGATTGGAGATCTTAAACCTAGATCCATGAGGATATGGATAAGGTTAGACTTTCCCAAAACCTTTCAGAAAACCTTGGAAGGAATCTTACTAAAAAAATTTAGATTGGGAGAGAAAAATGTAAATTTCCCCAATGAAGAGGAAAGTAATTGGGAAGAGGAAGAAAAGTTGGAAAAGCGGAAAACACAGCTTTAAAGTACCTGATTGAGGGAAGCCTAGGAAAAAACAGGAAGAAAGAATCCTGGAATTTCTGGACATAGAAATTAGAAAAAATCTTGGGAAAGTACTGCTTAAATAAGCTACTTCAAGATAGACAAAGGTTTGTCTATCACTGGAAGCTAAGGTCTCAGCTCGGGGGTGAGTTATGGAGAGAGAACTCAAAGGTTGGGAGGAACTAGTCATAGAAATTGGTATGCACACTGAACTAGTTATTTCATATTTATATGAACTTAGTCTATGTGTAATTTAATTTTCCATTAGAAGTAAATGAATGTATTCAGGTAAATAAATTCTAGTTTTTAACAAGTTAGTTAAATTCTTAATATACTTAGTTAGTAAGTACCCATACATTTAACAGATTTGATAAAGCAGAAATACTACAATCTTCATAGTTGTATGGGAATAGTCTGATGAGACCCATCCACCAGAATGTCTAAACCTATGACAGGTTTAAATATGGAGATTAGTATCTTACAGAGTAGTTAGTATTTCTGGTTAGTAAATGTGAATGTTATTGGTAACTAGTTTTAATTTTCTGTATATCCTCAAGAGAAATTTAAACTCAGATGCAGAAAGGAAATAAAAATCAAGGAATGAACCCAAATTTCAAATCTTTTTTTTGATATTTTTCATAGCCGAAAAAGATATGTAAATATTATTTAGTAGATACACGTAAAAGAATTTTTAACGCTGAAATGAAACCAAAACGAAACAATATTAAACAAATTAAGTAAAATAGAATTACAATTGGAGATTCTATCACTAATTCTACTTTAATTGATTTAGTATGTATTCAAAATTTGAGACAGAAGAAGTAGAGACAAATTATTCATACTCATATGTTAAGGAAATTAATATAGTTAGAATATGAAAAACAGAGTAAGCAGTAAACAACTGATACTTGGTAAAAATTTTGTATATGAAAATACAATGGTATACCTAACTCTGTAGAGGATACATATGTATAGAAAGAGAAAAATGTTATTATAATGGTGTCTTCATCATGCAGACCTTATCATTCATGATGTGATATCCTACATAATTATTTTATGCTGTGGTAAAATGGTCATTTTCTACAACTGTGCACCATCAAAGAAAAAGCTAGGAAGAATAAATCTAGTTTCACATTGCGACATTAGGCTTTAAACTGAGGGTGAGAAAGAAAAAGAAATTATATATATTCAAATGCAGTAAATTTCATGTTTAGAGCCAACAATCTTAGTAGGAAACATATCATAGAAATTGAAATTATATTCTTTGTTAAAATTTTAACAGAGCATATAATTATATGATTTCATTTCTCAAAATGAAAGGAGGTAACGTGAATCTAAATCCAACTATAATTATAGAAATAAAAAGGAAATAATAAAGTGCACTGTAAATTCAAAGGGATAGAATGCAAGCATTTCATCCTTAATATAGCATTCTTGATATCAGCTAAGTCGTTGAACCCAAAATTCAAAAATAAAATAAAATTACAGTCCTGAGAATTATTCTTCAATAAAAATCATTAACGTTCTTGAAAAATCTGAACGGATATTTTAGACAGTACTGTAATTGAGAATTATTGAGAACGAATAATATTCCACTATGCAGCAACTCTGGAGAACAGAAATGTAGAAGCAAATAACTTTTGTGGAAAATGCTACTGACATGTGTAAATAGTGCAGAAAATAAGGCCTTTAGACGTCGTGTTCATACTTCCTCAACTCTATGTGAATTAGTAGAAAGAGGATTTGGCATACCTGTGAATTCAGTGGTAAAGTTAAATGCTTAAATATAAATATAAGCGTTAAGAAATAGAAGTCACAAAGAGCAAAAGCATGGAAGGCAAGCCTTTACTTTAAATTGATATCTTCCACACCTACATGCCTGTGAAGGAAAAACAACAATTAACTAGTGGATAGGCAATAATCTTAATATTCATCATAAGCGAATTTGACAAAATCACGCAATTCTGGTAAAATAAAACCATAAGAAGGTAAGGGAATAGTATAAATGAGATATTGGTGGGATGGCCGAATCACAAGAAGGATTGACCATCTTTGGAATACGTTATTGCTTGTTGGGCTTACAAAAACATAACTATATATTTGGAAATCTAAATATTCGAACAGAGATAAAATCTAAGTGTAATTATGAAGAAAACGTACCAGAAATTTACCGCACGAGAACAGAGTTAGGAAATGAACTCTGGAGTTTGGGTGGACCAATTTGAAACCTAAATAGGACATGAATAAAAGGAACAACATTAATAATCTCGAAAATAAAACGCATAGTTAGAAAATAGAATAATACCCAGTACAATTTAAAATCGATTTTGAATATATTTAACGAACTGAAAACTGAGGGAAACATTACAGTTACGTATCCACGAAGGCTCGATTTTCCACCAGGGAATCTCTAAGAAGAAGAGGGCAATGATTTATCCACTGCTGAGAAAGCATAGTAAGGTTGCAAGAATGTTTGGATTTAACGGCATATTAAAATGATTCGAGGTTAATAGAAATTTCCCTTAAGCCTCTCATCGTAACAGTAAATATAAAATAATTCTATACAGTGAGGGTTTAAGCAAGTAGATGGCTTGAAAAATGAAACACTGATCCAGGTCTTACAGTAAAATGAATACTTACCAGTGGTTGTAATTCCGGTTGAAGGAGAGAGAGCATGGATGGTATTGCACTATTTTGCTATGCTGCCCTCCATGGATATACATCCAAACCAACACCTCCAAGCTTGATAGATTCTAAATGAAGAAGAAAAGAAGGTAAATCATAGAGTCACAGGCCTTCTTAAACCGAACCAGGGGAAAAACCCTAATAAATTCCAACCCTACAAGTGGCAGCAGATGGGTAGTTTATCGGTATCGTGGCATCGAAATTTTAAATCTCAACAATGCACCACGTGAAGATGTACCGATGGAGTTGCTATGAAATTAATGAGACTGGAGATGTATTCAGATAAAAAAATCTCTGAGACGTAACCTATAATGTTTAAATTAAATTCAGAAATTAATATATCAATACCAACTCTAAGTTCGTATGGACAAGTAGGTAGAGTTTTAATGAATTGTGGGGCTCTAGGCATTTCATAACTAGTTGTTAAACTAACAAGTTATCCACGTAGAGGAGATGGATGAGTATTAACTCTATTCTTCAATTTCAAGATTTAGGTATTGTGGAGTTTTAGTGTGACGTGACTGCCAAAAGTGAACATACTTCTTCTGTATGGAAAAATTAAGATATTGATTTAATATGAGGTAATGTAATTAAGGTAAATAACTTACACGCAAATCTAAATAAACCCATTATAGGATTTATGATGGAATATTAAATACATTACAGTAAATCATACGTTGGAAGTGAGTAGGAAGGATTTTATATCGATTTTAGAAAAGTATATATGTTTTAGGGTAACTGTATGGTGTATTAAAATAAACCCTTTTGGAAATATAATTTAAATTAGATAAGGGTGAATTAGTAACAAAGTAAAGGCATAAAGTTTCTATGGATATACCTATGTTAAATGAGGAAGACTCATTAAAATATATATATGCATATAATTAAAAGGGAGAGAGAAAAAAAAGAAATTGAAGGAGAGATATTACAAATGTTGTCAAATATTTAGCAAAAAAAAAACACTGGGCAATTTATGTGCTCACACAAAAAATATATGCTACTGTAAAATCTTATGAATTTTAAATTTTATTGATGTTGTTTTTACTGTACAGTGAACAATACTAAGAGATACAGCTATGAACCATGACTGAAGAGGATAAGTTGTATGTGGATCTAGGTGGAGAAAACACGTCAGATCCAAAAGCTCCATTAATGGCTATGTTGCATAGAATGCAACGAGAAATGACACAGCTTAAAAGCCACAATGACAGGCTATCCTTAGCCAATGAGGACCAAGACAAACTTATAAAGGAATTGACTTTGTAAAAAATAATCAAGAAGGTGAAGGTTTTGGAAGAAAGAGGAAAGGTAGAGTCAATTTCTTAGATGAGTCTGAGGAATATGACGTCACTAGATAGCATTCTAGGCAGAAGAAGGAATTACAGGGTGAATTCCAGAAGATAAAACCTCCCTCCTATGATGGAGAGAAGGAAGAATATGTTGAAGCATGGATTTTGAATATGATAAAGTACTTTTAGTTTTACGAATATGAAAGTAATTTACGAGCCAGATTGGCTATCTACTAGCTGCAAGGTAAGGCTACCTTATGGTGGGAGGAAATGAAAATGGTTCACGCCATTGATGAGAAAACAGTGACTTGGGAGGATTTTCAAGTCAAGTTCAAAAACCTATATTTGAACAAACGCTACTATGATGACAAGGCAAAGAGTTTCATGAACTCAAATTGGGACAACTCACCATAGATGAGTTTTTCACCAAGTTCACAAATATGTTACGATATGTACCTTATATCCGAGAGGAGAAGGAAAAGGTACAGAGATTTCTGAACTGTTTTCCTACTGTTTACAAGGAGAAAATAGAGTTCGATAATCCAAAAAAAATGGACAAAGTTGTGAAGAAAGCCAGATTATGCTACCAGCAGTTCAGGGGTAAGACTGAGCAAGGAAAGAGCTAGACAAACAAAGGTGATTTCAGGGGAAAGAAACATAGACCAGCTTATTTGAAAAACTTTGGTAGGAACCATCAACGAAATAAATTTATCAAAATGAGTGAAAATAAAATTTCTCAATCTCAAACTGGTTCAAAACCAATATATGGGAATAATAAGAAGGAAGGAATGGTTAAAATGCGGGAGCCTTTGAAGTTTTGGGGTTGTGGAGAGCCTCATTTATTGAGGGACTGTCCAGATCTAAATATTCAGACAGTGCAAGTATTGCGAGAGGCCACTACAATTAATAATGTAGCAAGGAACATCCCCACCATCAGTGCATCCTTAGAAAACTGGAAGGTATGATTGTTGACCAATCCATTATATTTTTAATAGATCCGGGTGCATCTTTGAGTTATATTAGTCCACAAGTAGTAGAAAAATGTAAACTCAGAACAGAGAAGTTTCAGCAGTCTTGGTTGGTCCAGCTAGCCACTGGTACAAAACGCAAGGTGACTCATAAGTTACCTCAAATAGCCATGAAATTGAATGATTACCAAATAGAAGTAAATTTAAATATTCTACCATTAGGTTCCTATGATATACTGATAGGAATGGACTGGTTAGAAAAGCAGAAAACCATGATGAATTGTTGGGACAAAACATTACACTGCATTGATATAGAGGGAAAATCATACTGAAAGGGTAACAGAAGCCCATCTTTGTGAGGCAGATTTCAGCCCTTCAATTAAAAAGAACTGCTAGAAAAGGGTATCAGGTGTATGTTTCACATGTGGAGGAATTAGAACAACAAATAGAGGGAAAATTTTTAGAAACATTACCAGTGATAAGAGATTTTAAAGAAGTATTCCTAGATGAGATTCCTCATCTTCCCCTGAAGAGAGAAATCGATTTTACAATTGATTTGGTGCCTAGGGCAACTCCAGTTTCTAGAGCCCCTTACCGAATGAGCCCCCCTGAACTAATGGAGTTAAAAATGCAATTACAAGAATTGTTGGACAAAGGATACATCAGACCGAGTGTATCTCCTTGGGGAGCACCGGTGTTGTTTGTGAAAAAGAAGGATGGTACCTTCCAAATGTGTATTGATTATAGTCAACTAAATAAGTTGACTATCAAAAACAGGTATCCATTACCTCGGATAGATGACCTCTTTTATCAAGTTAGGGGAGCCTCAGTGTTTTCCAAGATTGATTTAAGGACTGGTTATCACCAGTTAAGAAGTAAAGATGAATATATCAGCAAAACAACATTTTGAACCCGGTATGGACACTATGAATTTGTAGTCCTACCATTCGGGTTGACAAATGCACCTGCCACTTTTATGTGTTTAATGAATAGTGTATTGAATAAATACTTAGATAAATTTTTACTAGTATTAATTGACAACATTTTAATCTATTCAAAAAGTGAGGTAGGACATAAAGAACACCTTAGAATCGTGTTGCAGACTCTTAAAGAAAATCAGCGATATGCCAAGTTTAGTAAATGTAATTTTTATAAGGATAAAATTCAATATTTGGGGCATATAATTTCAGAACAAGGATTGGTTGTATATCCTGAGAAGATAAAGTCCATTAGATAATGGCATGTACCTACTGATCTATCATCGATAAGATCATTTATGGGGATTGTGGGGTAATACATAAGGTTTGTAGAAAGATTTTCCGCTTTAGCCTATCCCATAACTTCATTGCAAAGGAAAGGTACAAAATTTGAATGGACGGAAAAATGCCAGAATAGCTTTGAACAATTAAAATTGAAACTTACCACAGCACCTATTCTGAAGATTGCAGATCCTAACCAGGAGTTTGTAGTATGTACAGATGCATGTGGAGAGGGATTAGGGGGATTACTATTGCAAGAGAATTCCTTTATTGCTTATGAATCTAGAAAAATTAAGAAACATGAACATAATTACAGTGTGTATGATCTTGAGTTAGCTGCTGTGATCCATGCTCTCAAGATGTGGCGACATTATCTCCAAGGAAAGAAATTTATTCTGATGACAGATCACGTCAGCCTAAAGTATTTCTTCACTCAAACATATTTGAATGCTAGACAAGCTAGATGGTTGTCTTTTATGAGTGAATTTGACATGGAAATAAAACATATCAAAGGAAAAGAAAACAAAATTGTTGATGCCCTAAGAAGAAATGCTTGCCAAAACATAAGCAACATTGGGAGTAGTGCCAAATTTGTCTTAGAGGGATTAGTTCAAAAGGTAGCAGATCAAGATCCAAGCTATGAAAAACTGCAAACTTAATTGTTGAAAAAGGAAATGAAGGGGTACACACAAAATCAGAAAGGACTGATTTTTTATAGAGAGATATTGTAAATCCCCAATGTAGACTCTTTGAAAAAGGAAATTCTAGATGAATATCATAAACAACCTTATTTTGGACATCCTGGATATCAAAAACTACTCACAGCTTTGAAAAAGAAATTTTTTTGGCCAGGAATGAAAAAGGATGTAGCAAGCTACCTAGAAAGATGCATGGAATGTCAACTAGTAAAATTTTAACATCAACATCTAGCTAGACTGCTAAATCATTTACCAATTGTAGAATGGAAATGGGAAACTGTTTCTATGGACTTTATAACTGGTTTACCAAGAACCAAGTATCAACATGACTCTGTGATGGTAGTAGTGGACACTTTGACTAAGGATGTTCATTTTATACCTGTTCAGTCTACCTTTGGAACAACCCAAGTAGAAAATGTGTTCATGAAAGAGATTGTAAGGCTACACGGGGTTCCTAAAATGATAATTTCAGATAGATACACAAAGTTCACTTCAGCCTTTTGGAGGAGTATTTTTGGAGGCATGGGTACTAAATTTAATTTTAGTACTGCCTATCACCCTCAAAAGGATGGTCAAATAGAAAGGACAAATCAAATTCTGGAAGATATGTTAAGAATGTATGTGATGGATAGGCCAACCGAATGGGAAGATTATTTACATTTAGTATAATTTGCCTATAACAACAGCTACCAAAATTCCATAAAGATGAGTCTGTTTGAAGCACTTTATGGTAGAAAGTGCCACACTCCTTTAAGCTGGGGCCAACTTGAGGATAAATTAGTGCTTGGGTCAAACACTTTGCAAGAAATGGAAAGAGTTGTAAAAAAAATTCAGAAAAACATCAAGACAACTCAGGATCGACAGAAAAGTTATGCAGACAAGAAGAGAGTTCACCGAGAGTTCAGTGTGGGTGATCATGTATATCTCCAGATTAAGCCCAAGAAGAGCACTTTACACACTAGTAGTTGTGAAAAATTTTCTCCTAGATATTGTTGACCGTTTGAAGTACTGGAAAGGGTGGGAAAAGTGGCTTATAAACTGACCTTACCCATGGATGTTAAGGTTCATGATGTGTTTCATGTTTTTTTATTGAAAAAATTTGTACATGATTCTTCTCACGTTATTGATTGGAATGTGATTCAGGTGGAACCAGAAGGGGAATTCCTTCCAGAGCTACTTCAAATCTTGGAGCGGGAAGAAATTGAACTGCAGAATCGAATAGTAGCTAGAGTAAAAGTGCAATGGAAGCACTTTACTGCTGAAGAAGCTACTTGGGAAAGGGAAACTGAGATGATGGAAAAATATCCATCACTGTTTTCAGAGTGAACTGTTTAAGTTTATTTTTTCAACACCGAGGATGGTGTTTTTTTTTAGAGGGGGAATGTGTAACAACCCAAGTTGTTATGCTTTTTAATTTGAAATTTGAACAAATCCAAAGGGGAAGTGGATCACTAATGGAGAAACAATGTGTGGATTTATTTAAATATTTATCAATAAAAATAAATGGAATATTTATGTGTGCACTATGACTAGATTGAGATTGGATATCTTAAACCTAGATCCATGAGGATATGGATAAGGTTAGACTTTCCCAAAACCTTTCAGAAAACCTTGGAAGGAATCTTACTAAAAAAATTTAGATTGGGAGAGAAAAATCTAAATTTTCCCAATGAAGAGGAAATTAATTGGGAAGAGGAAGAAAATTTGGAAAAGCAGAAAAGACAGCTTTAAAGTACCTCATTGAGGGAAGCCTAGGAAAAAACAGGAAGAAAACATCCTGGAATTTCTGGACGCATAAATTAGAAATAGGCTTGGGAAAGCACTGCTTAAATAAGCTGCTTCAGGATAGACAAAGGGTTGTCTATCACTGGAAGCTAAGGTCTCAGCTCGGGGGTAAGTTACGGAGAGAGAACTCAAAGGTTGGGAGGAACTAGTCATAGAAATTGGTATGCGCACTGAACTAGTTATTTCAGATTTATATGAACTTAGTCTATGTGTAATTTAATTTTCCATTAGAAGTAAATGAATTTATTCAGGTAAATAAATTCTGGTTTTTAACAAGTTAGTTAAATTCTGAATATACTTAGTTAGTAAGTACCCATACATTTAACAGATTTGATAAAGCAAAAATACTGCAATCTGCATAGTTGTATGGGAATAGTCTGATGAGACCCATCCACCATAATGTCTAAACCTATGACAGGTTTAAATCTGGAGATTAGTATCTCACAGAGTATTTAGTATTTCTGGTTAGTAAATGTGAATGTTATTGGTAACTGGTTTTAATTTTTTGTATATCCTCAAGAGAAATTTAAACTCAGATGCAGAAAGGAAATAAAAATCAAGGAATGAACCTAAATTTCAAATCTGGATTTTGATAGTTTACATAGCTGAAAAATATATGTAAATATTATTCAGTAGATACACGTAAAATAATTTTCAACGCTGAAATGAAATCGAAACGAAACAGTATTAAACAAATTAAGTAAAATAGAATTACAATTGGAGATTCTGTCACCAATTCTATTTTAATTGATTTAGTATGTATTCCAAATTCAAGACAGAAGAAGTAGATACAAATTATTCAAACTCATATGTTAAGGAAATTACTATAGTTAGAATATGAAAAATAGAGTAAGCGATAAGCAACTGATACTTGGTAAAATTTTCATATATGCAAATACAATGGTATACTTAACTCTAGATAGGATACATATGTATAGAAAGAGAAAATGATATTATAATGTTGTCTTCATCATGCAAACCTTATCATTCATGATGCGATATCCTACATAATTATTGTATGCTGTGGTAAAATGGTCATTTTCTACAACTGTGCACCATCAAAGAAAAAACTAGAAAGAATAAATCTAGTTTCACATTGCAACATTAGGCTTTAAACTGAGGGTGAGAAAGAAAAAGAAATTATATAAATTCAAACGCAGTAAATTTCATGTTTAGAACCAAAAATCTTAGTAGGAAACATATCATAGCAATTGAAATTATATTCTCTATTAAAATTTTAACATAGCATATAATTATATGATTTCATTTCTCAAAATGAAAGGAGGTAACGTGAATCTAAATCCAACTACAATTATAGCAATAAAAAGGAAATAATAAAGTGAACTGTAAATTCAAATGGATAGAATGCAAGCATTTAATCCTTAATATAGAATTCTTGATATCAGCTAAGTTGTTGAACCCAAAATTTGAAAATAAAATAAAATTACAGTCCTAAGAATTATTCCTTAATAAAAATCATTAACGTTCTTAACAAATCTGAACGGATATTTTAGACAGTACTGTAATTGAGAATTATTGAGAATGAATAATATTCCAATATTCGTCAAATCTGGAGAATAGAACTGTAGAAGCGAATAACTTTCGTGGAAAATGCTACCGACGTGTGTAAACAGTGCAGAAAATAAGGCCTTTACACGTCATGTTCATACTTCCTCAACTCTATGTGAATTAGGAGAAAGAGGATGTGGCATACCTGCGAATTTAGTGGTAAAGTTAAATTCTTAAATATAAATATAAGCGTTAAGAAATAGAAGTCACAAAGAGAAAAAGCATAGAAGGAAAGCCTTTACCTTAAATTTATATCTTCCACGCCTACATGCTTGTGAAGGAAAAACAACAATTAACTAGTGGATAGACAATAATTTTAATATTCATCATAAGCGAATTTGACAAAATCACGTAATTCTGGTAAAATAAAACCGTAAGAAGGTAAGGGAATAGTATAAATGAGATATTGGTGGGATGGACGAATCACAAGAAGGATTGACCATCTTCAGAATACGCTATTGAGATATTGGTGGGATGGCCGAATCACAAGAAGGATTGACCATCTTCGCAATATGCGATTGCTTGCTGGGCTTACAAAAACATAACTATATATTTGGAAATCTAAATATTTGAACAGAGATAAAATCTAAGCGTGATTATGAATAAAACGTACCAGAAATTTACCGCACGAGAACAGAGTTGGGAAACAAACTTTGGTGTCTGGGCGGACCAATTTGAAACCTAAATAGGACATGAATAAAAGGAACAACATTAATAATCTCGAAAACGAAACACATAGTTAGAAAATAGAATAATACCCGGTACAGTTTAAAATCGATTTTGAATAATATTTAATGAACTGAAAACTGAGCGAAACATTACAGTTATGTATCCACGAAGGCTCAATTTTGCGCCAAGGAATCTCTAAGAAGAAGAGGGCAATGATTTACCCACTGCTGAGAAAGCATAGTAAGGTTGCAAGAATGTCTAGATTTAATGACATATTAAAACAAATCAAGGTTAATAAAAATTTCCCTTAAGCCTCTCATCGTAACAGTAAATATAAAATAATTCTATACAATGAGGGTTTAAGCAAGTAAATGGCTTGATGTAATGTCTCTCATTTAACAATTTTTATATTTATTTTTTTATTATGATACCAACAACTTCTACTGAATTCATTCAAAATAATTATTGGTTTCAAATACAATAAGGCCTTTTTGATATTTCCATTTTATATAAATATACCTCTATATAATGGTTAACAATATGGTTATATATTTACTTACATTGAATCAAATACATACTAAGGCCCATGTAAATACACTTATATAATTTCATACCTAATTTATATTCAACCCTTTCTTAATTTTATTCCTACACTAGATTTCTGGAATTCTAACCTAGCTCTCAAAATAGTCTTACCTTGCTATATGATTTCCATCATAAAAAGAATTAAACCCTTATCCTTTGCATAAACGAATTCGAGGAAGTTCCAGATAGGTGATACATGTCCCAATCATAAGTTGATTTTTTTTCTATAGAGACTTATATGGATTTTCGAATTCCTATGTTACAATACCTTTATAATTCCATCTACATGAATTTGTTTAGTCTGCTATATGAAATTTCCTTTTTATTTATTTTCTTAATTTAACTCCAGATATTACTTTATGATGGGACCTCAACCTAACCGAGAGTTTGACATGAAATTGTTGTCTCCCATTTACTCCTTGGGACTTTCGAACATTTAGGCTATTTATTGTAACCGTATCACCACGGTACGTGAAAACGTACAAATTAAAGTGTGAGAGGTTCTACTGAAATATTTAATATTTGTTTCGTCGCCAACCCATGTGACTCAGTACTAACGCATTAAACTCTGAAATCTTTTCATTTAATTCGTGATATCTTTCAACATGCTTGAACGAGACGTTGCTCATTGTTCGAGGCCATCTCCCCAATCCATACCTCTTTTCACATCTACCGCCAAGTGTACGCTGAAGATGCTACTAGACTTAGGGTTTCCTGATGGATAATTTAAAGGAAAATCAGCCTTCCATTGTTCTTACCAGTTCTCATTCCCTCGTTCATTCCATAGATAAGAAACAGATAATATTGTTCTTCATCGTTCCCGGTGTGAGGTTAGAACCATCAGCCACCATCACATCTGCGTGAGGTGCCACCCAGTTCAGGTAATGTAACTCTCGTCTAACCTTTGGGAAGAATCCCATCATTTCTTATTAACTATAACTTCTAGCAGTTTCTTGAGATTGCATGGTTTCAAATAAAATCTTTGTTTAAAGTAGCCGAAACTTTCTCAGTAGATTTTTCAATTCGATGATTTGTCTTATTTTTTTATTTTATTTCCATGAAGATTCGAGGTCAAATTTGCAGAAATATACCTATGTATTAGTTATCAAGACCTCTGAGATTGCATTACTCCCTTCTCATATTCCTTTTATTCTTCTTTGCATTGTTTGAATTGAGCATATTGGTATTTTCTGTTCATAGAGACCTTACCTCGAAATGGAGTTGGTCCCACGTTCTCTTCTTTGCAGCTGTGAACGGTCTTGAAACCAATATCTTGTTAAACCAAATTTGGTTTGTTCAGATTTACCTCTTATAGTTTAAATTATGTTAGTAGAAATTTACCAAGTAGTTTAATTTAAATTCCACTGAATTTTATCCTCCCCTTCAGTTATTCCAAACGAGGAACTTATTTTAATGCTAATTCACTCCTCGTTATTTCCAAGGAGATCCAGAGTTTCTGGTTGGTCTATCGGGTACATCCAAGCCCAAACCTGAAAATCGCTTGTTATCACTCAGATTCTAACTATATTTTCTTCTGTTAATTTTTATAAATATCGTTTTTTTATGCATTGATACTGATTAAGAATTCGTTTGTCTGTAGGTAAGCGTACTCCATTTCTGTGGTTTTTTTATTTGTTTTCCAAGGTATGTATTATCCCTTAACCGGGACTACTCCTAATCATACCTACCGCCTTGACACAGGTTGGTATGGATGCTTCCATAAATTTCAATTCCGGGATAGAAATGTCAATTTTTATGTGTCTTATTTTCATAATTCTATTTACTGTGAATCTTGAATACTATTAAGGGAATTATCAACTTGTTTTGTAATAAATTTTTAAACCCATAAGGGTCGTACAATTGTTCTCCGGACTGTGTCTATTTATTTATATAGATTACATATAATTTCTTACAGATAGTTGTTTTTTTTTTTTTTTTCGTTTCCATTCGGACTCACCCCAAAGGAAATTAACTTCTTTATGATCATTTTCGGATATTTACATACATACCGAGAATACCAAAATAGTTACATATATATAGAAACTATCAAAATATTTTCATTCGTATTTATAATTATAATGGTGATTTCACACTGATAAAAATCTAAATTTCAAGTTTATATTTTCTGGTTATATTAATATAATTGTTCACTCAAATATTGCAACCAACAGTATATTGCATGTAAATTATATTCATCTCACAGGTGCTAAACTGTGAAATTCTTTCAGTATATAACCCATTCTTCCTTTGCTCCTGTGACGTTAGAATTAAATTGCATAAATCGCACATGAATGAACTAAAATCTTTCTACAGTGTGCATCTCCTATATATACTATCTCATAATTACTTTATGGATTTACTCAAAGGAATAATAAAACATAATTTCATATATTGTGACAAAATTTCTCTCAATATAGAGAACTGTTAATTTGGAACAGATTCCTATGATGGTTTTTAAAACAGACAGTACGGGAATACAATAGTTACTTTGCATATATATGTTTTTAAAACAGACAGTATGGGAATACAATAGTTACTTTGCAGATATATTTAAGATTATCCCCTTTTTAATTCTGGTAATTCTTCTTTTCCCATACCTATTTTAATACAGTACTGGTTTTGATTTCTTTTTCTACTTTACTTCACAGTTCCTTGACATTGTACTTCGTTCTAACAACTGTAATATTAGGACAAAAATTGAAATGTTACAATATTCACTTACAGATACAAATTTTCTACTTCTGCATATTAGTATATATTTCTCATAATTATATAGATATATTGTTATTCCATCTAATCACAGAATAATCGTATTCTCTTTCTCTACATATAAGAATTAATTTATTTGAGAGATACTGATCTCCATATTTAAAACTTCTACAGGTTTAGACATTCTGGCAGATGGCCTCATCAAACTACACACATACAACTACAAATATTTGAAATGTTTCTATTTTAATTAAATCTGTAAAATGTATGGAAATTAAGTAACTCAGCATACACTACCTATTTCGGAAATGAAATTATAAGTCTATTTAACCATGAGAAATTTCATATAACTATAACATATATTAGTTCTGTGTGCATACCAATTTATTAGACTAGTCCTCCCAACCATAGAGTTCTATCTCCTTAACTCACCCCCGAGCTGAGACCTTTTGCTTCCAGTGATAGACAACCCTTTTTTTGTCCTGGAACAACTTATTTAAGTAGTCCTTTCCCAAGCCTGTTTCTAATTTCTGCATCCACAATTTTCAAGATGTTTTCTTCCTGTTTTTTCCTAGGCTTCCCTCAGTGAGGTACTTTAAAGCTGTCTCTTCCGCTTTTCCAGCTTTTTTTCCTCTTCCCAATTACTTTCCTCTTCATTGGAGAAATTAGATTTTTTCTCTCCCAAACTAATTTAGTAAGATTCCTTTCAAGCTTTTTCTGAAAGGTTTTGGGAAAGTCTGACCTTATCCATATCCTCATGGATCAAGGTTTAGGATCTCCAATCTCAATCTAGTCATAGTGCACACATAAATATTCCATTTATTTTTATTAATAAATAATTAAATAAATCCACACATTATTTCTCCATTGGTGTCCACTTCCCCTTTGGATTTTTTCAAATGTCAAATTAAAAAGCATAGCAACTTGGGTTGTTACACATTCCACCTCTAAAAACAAACACCGTCCTCGGTGTTGACAAAATAAACTTAAACAATTCACTGTGAAAACAGTGATGGATATTTTTCCATCATCTTAGTTTCCTTTTCCCAAGTAGCTTCATCAGCAGTAAAGTGCTTCCATTTCACTTTTACTCTGGCTGCTATCCGATTTTGTAGTTCAATTTCTTCCCGCTCCAAGATTTGAAGTGACTATGGAAGGAATTCCCCTTGTGGTTCCACCTGAATCACATTCCAATCAATAACGTGAGCAGAATCATTTACATATTTTTTCAATAAAGAAACATGAAACACATAATGAACCTTAACATGCATAGGTAAGGCCATTTTATAAGCCATTGGTCCCACCCTTTGCAGTACTTCAAACGGTCATCAATATCTAGGAGCTAATTTTGTACAACTACCAGTGTGCAAAGTGCTCTTCTTGGGCTTAATCCACAGATATACATGATCACCCACACTAAACTCTCGGTGCACTCTCTTCTTGTCTGCATAACTTTTCTATCGATCCTAAGCTGTCTTGATGTTTTTCTGAATTTGTTTTACAATTCTTTCCATTTCCTGCAAAGTGTCTGACCCAAGCACTAATTTATCCTCAGGTTGGCTCTAGCTTAAAGGAGTGTGGCGTTTTATTCCACATGCTTCAAATGGACTCATCTTTATGGAAGTTTGATAGCTGTTGTTATAGGAAAATTCTGCTAAATGTAAATAGTCTTCCCATTTAGTTGGCCTATCCATCACATACATCCTTAACATATCCTCCAGAATTTGATTTTTTCTCTCGGTTCGACCATTGGTTTGAGGGTGATAGGCAGTACTAAAGTTCAATTTAGTACCCATGCCTCCAAACAGATTCTTCCAAAAGGCTGCAGTGAACTTGGCATCTCTATTAGAAATAATCATTTTAGGAACTCCATGTAGCCTTATGATCTCTTTCATGAACAGATTTGCCACTTGGGTTGTTCCAAAGGTAGATTGAACAGGTATGAAATGTACAACCTTCGTCAAAGTATCTACCACTACCATCACTGAGTCATGCTGATACTTGGTTCTTCGTAAACCAGTTATAAATTCCATAGAAGCAGTTTCTCATTTCCATTCTTCAATTGTTAAAGGATTTAGCAGTCCAGCTGGATGCTGATGTTCAACTTTTACTAGTTGACATTCCATGCATCTTGTTAGGTAGCTTGCTACATCCTTTTTCATTCCTGGCCAAAGTAATTTCTTTTTCAAAGCTATGAGTAGTTTCTAATATCCAAGATTTCCAGAATAAGGTTGTTTGTGATATTCATCTAGAATTTCCTTTTTAAAAGATTCTACATTGGGGATGTACAATCTCTCTCTATAACAAATCAGTCCTTTCTGATTTTTTGTATACCCCTTCATTTCCTTTTTCAGTAATTGATTTTGTAGTTTTTCATAGCTTGAATCTTGATCTGCTACCTTTTGAACTAATCCCTCTAAGTCAAGGTTGGCACTACTCCCAATGTTGCTTATGTTTTGGCAAGCATTTCTGCTTAGCACATCAACAATTTTCTTTTCTTTTCCTTTGATATGTTTTATTTCCATGTCGAATTCACTCATAAAAGATAGCCATCTAGCTTCTCTTGTGTTTGAATCTATTTGAGTGAAGAAATACTTTAGGCTGATGTGATATGTCATTAGAATAAGTTTCTTTCCTAGAAGGTAGTGTCGCCACATCTTGAGAGCGTGAATCACAGCAGCTAACTCAAGGTCATACACACTGTAATTCTTTTCATGTTTATTAAGTTTTCTAGATTCATAAGAAATAACAGAATTTTATTGCAATAGTACTCCCCCTAATCCCTCTCCACACGCATTTGTACATACTACAAAATCCTGGTTAGGATCTGCAATATTCAGAATAGGTGTTGTGGTAAGTTTCAATTTTAGTTGTTCAAAGCTATTCTGGCATTTTTTCCGTCCATTCAAATTTTTTACCTTTCCTTTGCAATGAAGTTATGGGATAGGCTAAAGTGGAAAAACTTTCTACAAGCCTTCTATAGTACCCCACAATCCCCATAAAATATCTTACCGATGATACATCAATAGGTACAGGCCATTCTCTCATGGACTCTATCTTCTCAGGGTCTACAACCAATCCTTGTTCTGAAATTATATGCCCCAAATATTGAATTTTATCCTTATAAAAATCACATTTAATAAACTTGTGTTGGGAAAAATACTGAGAGGGGGGGGGGGGTGAATCAGTATTTACAGCATATTCAAACTTTTTACTTTTTCACTATCTAAAACCCATACGCTACTTTGCTAAAGCAAACTAGCGTATACACGCGGATATCCTTCATAAAACTCGCGTATACCTAGAGATCTAATTATGCCATTAGTTCTTCACTTATATCATTCCATCATTCATTTATTAGATGTTCTATAAACAGTAAACATGTGCAGTAAGAATAGAATGAACCATCACACATGGACACCAGGATTTTTAGGTGGAAACCCAAGTCGAGAGAAAACCACCACTGCAGTTGCTCAGCCTTCAATATTTTATTATAGAGAAAACATCTTACAACATATGTGTTGGTGAAGACTCTACCAGCATGCATGCACCCACCTGTGCTCGTTTACCAGCCTCTCCTGGAAGGGAGCTCAACACGACTCGTTTGCTGACCTCTCTGGAAAGTGCACGACCAGATCTCGTTTACCAGCCTCACCTGGAAGGGAGCTACGACCCCCTGACTGAAGGCTACAACCCTCAGCACCTCTATGGACCATGTTTCATCAATTTTCACACTGGATCCAAAGCTTCCTTTAGGACACCACTTGCAGCCCACATTTCATCATATTTTCAGACTGGACCCTTTCCATACTTTTAAGCTCAAACATTCATCACCAACAGATACTTATCAAATCAGACAACACAGATCAGATAGCAGTAATACAGCAGAACAGATCAGATGTTCCATACCCATGCTTCAGCAAACCCTAGTTTTCATACGCGCTTTCATTTCACTGATGTCGCGTATATACGCGCTTTCATCCACACAAACCAGCGTATACCTCTATATATATTTCATTGCGCATACGCGCTTTCACTTCGGCGAAGCCGCGTATATACGCGCTTCCTCTGTGGCGAAGCAGCGTATAGATCTTCAATCATTATAGAGCAGCATACTTCTTCAGATCAGATATTTAGTTCAGATTTACCCTTTTACTTCAGACAGATGTTTGCCTCATCTCAGATCTAAGTCTTCCATAAACAGATCTAGCAGATACAAATACATTCCAGATCTAGATATCCCGCTTCATCATTTCTTCATAGGTGCATAATAAATTCAGATCTATCATCAAACCTTTACCCTTTCGATATAGATATACTTCACAGAGAAGTATTCATTCAAGCTCAAACATCTTGCACCCACATCCATGATTTTCATAATGAATTTCATTTCTTTATATAGGTTTATCCTTTTTCAATACCATGAGCCCCTTTTTCAATACCATGAGCCAAAACAATATTACTTCTGATGGTATTCCTGGACGGGGTCATTTAGACGAATCATAACCCAATACAATGGGTCAATACCATGGTGGTTACCCCTGGTTTTTCACTTTTTGAGCGCTTTTGCCCATACGCGACTTGGAACGTTCTTTCCCGCGTGCATACGCGACTTCCCCTAGACATATCCGTGTATTCCTTAAGACATACTCTTTTCATCATAGATTTAGTACATGCTGAGTTCCTTTCTTCATTGCCTTCTGTATTCACTGTAGATACATCAGATTTAGTTCATCAAGAACATATTCTATCAAGCACAACTTCATCAAGTAAGTTGTCATCATCTTCATCAAATGGGTTGCCATTTAAGGACAACACTCAGCACCATATTGCTAACAAACATCATATCACATCAGATTTACATCATTTACCAAGTCCATCAAGTCAAGAATAACTTCATCAGGTGGATTGCCATCAAGGACAACACATGTCAACAATCGCATGTCTTCATCTTCATTCAGTGGGTTGCCATCAAGGACAACACTCTGCATCATATTTCCAACAATCTCCCCCTTTGGACTTGATGGCAACCACAATGGTGTTTGGTTACCACAACAGATAGGTATATTAAGAATACAATGACACCATGTCACTCTCCCCATTTTGACACCATTCTTTCTCTTCATTCAAACACCATGGCATTCTCCCCCTTTGACATCAAGGGCAAAGGGCGGAACAAAACCAACACACTCTCCCCTTTTCTCCTCATGTAGAAGAAGCGTTCTGCAGATCTGATATATACTGAAGTGACCAAGCTCCCCCTGAGTTCATGTTGAATCTTCAACCATATTTTCCAATGAAGTACATGACTCTATGAAGTTCCTATCACCAATGACTCACACTTACATCAAAGATCCATCCAAGTGGATTTACATAAGAGACTCAACTACCCAACCAAGTGGGTTTACAAAATTTGACTAAGCTACCCAACCAAGTGGGTTTACAAAATTTGACTCAGCTACCCAACCAAGTGGGTTTACAAATTTGACAAGTCCTCTCATGACTGAATATTACAATTTTACATCATGGGTCTCAACATGACCTTTTCATCAAAAATACAAATATGACTTTTCATAACCAATACCAAAAAGACCTCAAGAGAGATCATATATCAGAACCACCATAATGCCAATACTGCATTATACTCAGCAAAGCTAATGACTAAGGCTCCCCCTGAATCTGTGCATCCATGCATCCTTTTTATAGGACTAAGGCTCCCCCTTAGTTTGTGCATCCTGAACAATTTCACCAACAAATCATCAAGGCATCTTTATCAAAACATTAGAAATGGAATTATGAGAACTGGAACACCACCAGAGATACCAAACAGTATCAGAGATACCAAACAGCACTGCAGCTGTGCTGAAGAGAGCTGACTTCAACCAAAAATTGTCAGCAATCAGACATACGCGGTTTTCTGTGAAGGAACTAGCGTATATACGCGACTGTGTTTCGGGAAACCCGCGTATCCCGAGCCATCTTCTAAATTTCAACCAGATCTGATTCTCTGTGAGGCAAAGACAGTGTTCAGCTTCTTTCTGAGACATTTGAATGCTTCCCTGGACTACAGATAGATAGAACAGTGTAGTTGTGTCTTCAAGCGTCATCCAACGGTTGTAGCATCAGCACAATAGTAACCAAGCCTTTAGATTCTTTGCAACATCAATACAATCTTTCCAATAGAGATTCTCATATCAGACCAACATCTTCACATAAGTGTCAAGCAATCATCCATGTGGTCCAACATCACCATGATCTTCAAGATTTAACATGAAGTAACATATGTAACCATAGTAACAAACTCTGCATGATTTATTTCTGAATCAAACGACACCCAACTCATCTATGTGTGAGCACACAAGATACTTATAAGCAACCAGGGTTCAAAAACTCATCATAATAAACCATGAACCAAGTCATCATCATTTGAGCATGAGTATCACAAAGACCAAAGAATAAGCAATCATATTGCCAACAATGCAATCATCAACCTGCTACTCCCCCTAAACCAGTGCTATTGTTTAACTTGTGCAACCTGAATATCTTTATCAGCAAGTCATCAGCAACCATCTCTGCATGATCTGTCCTTATCTCTGAATACTAAGACTTTCATCTCAGCAACGAATACTCTTCAACAAACAGAACTCATCCATAATCTTCAACATAAGACATCAAGTATCATATCATCATCATTTAGAACTGAGAAATTAAGCTGATATAGAAACAATAATACAGTTATTAACAATCAGACTGATGCTCCCCCTGAACCTCTGCTCCAGATCTTCAGCTATCATACCAATTCTCTTATCATAAATGCATATGCGACTGTGTCTGCTGAAACTCGCATGTATACGCGACTTTTGTGAATAGAACCCGCGTATGTAAAGTGAAACATAGAAAATTTTCACCCTTCATCTCCTCCTGCAATTTTACCTTCTGTTCCTGTCTTTTCTTCACACCAGATGCACTGTCAGAAATACATATAACCAGAATAATCAAATCAACCATGAGAGACATCATACATTGCTCCCCCTGTGACGATACATTACTAAATCTGATAATGTATCCCACATCATTCCCGCAGTCAATCAGAGAAGTAAGCTTCAGAAGCGGATGACTGCAGTAGGGTCAGAATTCCCTACGTTTCTGATCGGTCCTCCATCCTTTTCCAGATTTGTTTGAACTTTCTATTTGTGTGCTGAAAATTGTCCACTTTCTCAGATCTGTTCAACCTGCATTCCTTTTCTATATGTCCATACTTGTTACAAGAATAACATCTCATGTGTCCAGAGAAATAAGCATAAGAATCATAATGAGTATTTCTAATCTTTCTCCTTTTGCAATCAACTGCTTTATGTCCATACATGTTACATGAGAAACAATATCCCCTAAAGAAACTAGAGTACCTTTCTGAGTAGAACCTGTTTGTTTGTGGCTGAAATGATCTGCTCCTGCAATTTGCTGCAACATGCCCATAATTATGACATTTAAAACATTCAACGTTCTTGAATGAATTCCTTTGAGAATTCATGATTGTTGATTGATCTTTTATTTCTTTCAACACTTCAGGTTTTGCATTGACATCCTCTGAATATTTAGCACTTCCTTGTGAGCTAGATTCACCTTTAACAGTTTCATGGAAACCAAGACCAAGTTTGATAGCAGGAGACCTTTGATTACTTGGAATATTGTCCAAAGTGTTAGTACTATCTTGAAACCTCAAAAGTTTAACCTTTTCTTCTAATTTACCTTTGAGAATGTTTACCTCAACCTTCAAGGCTTGACATTGCTTTGTCATGCTTTCTTCTTTCCTTCTTCCATCTTCTACTTGGTCCTTCAGATTTAGAATCTCTTATTTCAACCAATTTTCGTTTTCTTCACATGTTTGTTCTAGCTCGTCATTCTTCTTATTTGATTTTTCCAGATCTTCTTTGAGAGATATGATTTCTGCTTCAAGGCCTTCCTTTTCAAATGATTGTAGAGGTTCCTCATTTTTCTTACTTGATGCTTCTAGATCTGCTTGCAGAGAGATGATTGCAGCTTCAAGTCCTTCATTCTTCTTGCTTGATTTTTCAAGATCTTCTTCTAGTTCTTTAATTCGATTAGATGCATAAGTATGAAACCTTTGATACTTTTCCACCTGTCCATTCAACATTTCTATTTGATCTTTCATTTGAGAGGTCATCTCTTTGTAAATAGAATCTTTCGTATCAACTTCCTTTTGCTATTCTTCAACTTTGATCTTGATAGCTTCCACAACTTTACTATCTTCACTATTGTTTGTACAAAGAAGAGTATTACAAGTGGCCTTCTTCTTTTCCTTCTTTGCCATGAGTATTTGTAGAGCTTCGTCAGAAACTTCTGGATCCATACTGTCACTTTCACTGTCATAATCTTTGCACATGCAATTAAGTAAGAGACAAGAACAACGATTAATACTTGGTTCATCTTCTTCAATTTTTGCTATACATGATTTCTGAGGTATCTCCTTGTTTCGAGTAGGCTTCTTCTTTTGCTTCTTTGCCATGAGCACTTTCAGATCATGGTCAGAATCTTCTTCATCTTCATTGGACACTTCATCATCATCTTCTTTTTCATAATAACTCTTTCTCTTTTCAAATTGTTTCCCTTTACCATGCTTTTCTCTATAAGGACATTTAGCAGCATAGTGACCAACTTTTCCACACTCAAAACATTTGAAGGGAAGCTTACCTTTGAATCTTCCAATACCTAGTTGGAGCTTTCTCACGAAATTCGCTTCTTCTTCATCGGATATATAGCTGGATTCTTTGACAACTTCCTTTTCCTTTCCTTTTGTAGATGCCTTAAAAGCAGCTTCTCTTATTTGAGAAGGACCTCCTTGTCTCATTTCAAAAGTAGTCAGAGTACCATGTAATTGAACAATAGTAAGCATTTGCAGATCTTGCCTTTCTTCAATAGCTGAAACTTTAGAGTCAAATTTTGAAGTCAAGGATCTTAAGACCTTTTCCACCAGAGTAGTATCAATTATGGTTTCACCCAAATTTCTCATTCGATTTACAATATCATCCAGACGAAGAAAGAAACTGGCAACACTCTCATCACTATGCATCTTCAAATTTTCATATTCAATTCTAAGAGTGTGGAGTTTTGCACTTTTTACCTTTGTGTCTCCTTCATAGCTTAGAATGATTTTGTCCCATATTTCTTTTGCTGAATGTAGCTGCATCACTTTAGCAAATTCTGATTCAGACATGCTTCCTAACAAGACATTCATTGCTTTGGCATTGATTTCATACTTCTTCCTTTCTGCTGCATCAGTAGGAATACTTGCTGGGTATTGATAACCTTCTTCCACGATTGCCCATACATCTGCACCAAGACTTTGCAGATATGCTTTTGTTCGTACCTTCGAGAATGTCAGATTGCTTCCATTGAATAGAGGTGGCTTTATAGACATTACTCCTTCTTGACTTCCCATTGCGACGGATCTCCTTCAAGCGATCAAGCTTCTGCAGAAGGACCACCTTTGATACCAATTGTTGGGAAAAAATACTAAGAGGGGGGGGGGTGAATCAGTATTTACTGCATATTCAAACTTTTTAATTTTTCACTCTCTAAAACCCATACGCTACTTTGCTGAAGCAAACTAGCGTATACACGCGGATATCCTTCATAAAACTCGCGTATACCCAGAGATGTAATTATGCCATTAGTTCTTCACTTATATCATTCCATCATTCATTTATTAGATGTTCTATAAAAAGTAAGCATGTGCAGTAAGAATAGAATGAACCATCACACAAAGCATCACACATGAACACCAGGATTTTTAGGTGGAAACCCAAGTCGGGAGAAAACCACCGCTGCAGTTGCCCAGCCTTTAATATTTTATTATAGAGAAAACATCTTACAACATATGTGCTGCTGCAGACTCTACCAGCACGCGAGCCACAAGCTCGTTTACCAGCCTCTCCTGGAAGGGAGCTACGACCCCCTGACTCGTTTACCAGCCTCACCTGGAAGGGAGCTACAACCCCCCGATCTCGTTTACCGGCCTCACCTGGAAGGGAGCTACAACCCCCTGACTGAAGGCTACAACCCTCAGCACCACCTTGGACCACGTTTCATCAATTTTCACACTGGATCCAACAACTTCAATAGAACAACACTTGCAGGCCACATTTCATCATATTTTCAGACTGGACCCTTTCCATACTTTTAAGCACAAACATACATCACCAACGGATACTTATCAAATCGGACAGACACATATCGAGGATAGCGATGTACGGCGAACGGTCCGGATGTTCCCATACCCATGCTTCAGCAAACCTAGTTTTCCTACGCGCAACTTCAGCGGTGTCGCATATATACGCACTTTCATCCACACAAACCCGGTGTATACCTACGTGTATATTTCATTCGCATACGCGCTTTCATAGAGATACGCGCTTCCTCTGTGGCGAAGTAGCGTATAGATCTTCAATCATTATAGAGCAGCATACTTCTTCAGATCAGATATTCAGTTCAGATTTACCCTTTTACTTCAGACAGATGTTTGCCTCATCTCAGATCTAAGTCTTCCATAAATCGATCTAGCAGATACAAATACATTCCAGATCTAGATATCCCGCTTCATCATTTCTTCATAGGTGCATCATAAATTCAGATCTATCATCAAACCTTTACCCTTTCCATACAGATATACTTCACAGAGAAGTATTCATTCAAGCTCAAACATCTTGCACCCACATCCATGATTTGCATAATGAATTTCATTTCTTTATATAGGATTATCCTTTTTCAATACCATGAGCCCCTTTTTCAATACCATGAGCCAAAACAATATTACTTCCGATGGTATTCCTGGACGGGGTCATTTAGAAGAATCATAACCCAATACAATGGGTCAATACCATGGTGGTTACCCCTGGTTTTGCACTTTCTGAGCGCTTTTTCCCATACGCGACTTGGAACGTTCTTTCCCGCGTGCATACGCGACTTCCCCTAGACATATCCGCGTATTCCTTAAGACATACTCTTTTTATCATAGATTTAGTACATGCTGAGTTCCTTTCTTCATTGCCTTCTGTATTCACTGTAGATACATCAGATTTAGTTCATCAAGAACATATTCTATCAAGCACAACTTCATCAAGTAAGTTGTCATTATCTTCATCAAATGGGTTGCCATTTAAAAACAACACTCAGCATCATACATCAGATTTACATCATTTACCAAGTCCATCAAGTCAAGAATAACTTCATCAGGTGGATTGCCATCAATGACAACACATGTCAACAGTCGCATGTCTTCATCTTCATTCAGTGGGTTGCCATCAAGGACAACACTCTGCATCATATTCCCAACAACTTGGCATACAACTGATTTTCCTTAAGAGTCTGCAACATGATTCTAAGGTGTTATTTATGCTCTGCCTCACTTTTTGAATAGATTAAAATGTCGTTAATAAATACTAGTACAAATTTATCTAAGTATATATTCAAGACACTATTCATTAAACACATAAAAGTGGCAGGTGCATTTGTCAACCCAAATGGTAGGACTACAAATTCATAGTGTCCATACCGGGTTCAAAATGTTGTTTTGCTGATATCTTCATCTTTAATTCTCAACTGGTGATAACCAGTCCTTAAATCAATCTTGGAAAACACAGAGGCTCCCCTAACTTGATAAAAGAGGTCATCTATCTGGGGTAATGGATACCTGTTTTTGATAGTCAACTTATTTAGTTGACAATAATAAATACACATTCGAAAGGTACCATCCTTCTTTTTCACAAACAGCACTGGTGCTCCCCATGGAGATACACTTAGTCTGATGTATCCTTTTTCTAGCAATTCTTGTAATTGCATTTTTAACTCCGTTAGTTTAGGGGGGCCGATTCGGAAAGGGGCTCTATAAACTGGAGTTTCCCCAGGCACTAAATCAATTGTAAAATTGATTTCTCTCTTGGGGGGAAGATAAGGAATCTCATCCGGGAATACTTCTTTAAAGTCTCTTATTACTGGTAATGTTTCTAACAATTTTCCCTCTATTTGCTATTCTAATTCCTCCACATGTGAAGCATACACATGATACCCTTTCCTAACAGTTCTTTTTAATTGAAGGGCTGAAATCTTCCTCACAGAGATGGGCTTCAGTTTCCATTTTAGTATGATTGGTTTTCCCTCTATATCAATGCAATGTAACATTTTTTCCCAACAATTCATCATGGTTTTCTTCTTTTCAAACCAGTCCATTCCTATCAATATATCATAGGAACCTAATGGAAAAATATTTAAATTTACTTTTTTTTGGTAGTCATTCAATTTCATGGCAATTTGAGGTAACTTATGAGTTACCTTGCGTTTGGTACCAGTGGCTAGCTGGACCAACCAAGACTGCTCAAAACTTCTCTGTTCTGAGTTTACATTTTTCTACTACTTGAGGAATAATATAACTCAAAGATGCACCCGGATCTATTAAAACTATAACGGATTGGTCAGTAATCATACCTTCCATCTCGACCATAGTAGACTCATGTTCTGCTTTCCGGTTTTCTAAGGTTGCACCGATGGTGGGGATGTTCCTTGCTACGTCATTAATTGTAGTGGCCTCTCACAATACTTGCACTGTATGAATATTTCAATGTGGGCAGTCCCTCAATAAATGAGGCTCTCCACAACCCTAACCCTTCAAAGGCTCCTGCATTTTAACAGTTCCTTCCTTCTTATTATTCCCATCTATTGGTTTTGAACCAGTTTGAGATTGAGCGGTTTGATTTTCACTCACTTTGCTAAATTTCTTTCACTGATGGTTCCTACCAAAGTTTTTCAAATAAGCTGGTTTCTGTTTCTTTCCCCTGAAATCACCTTTGTTTGTCCAGCTCTTTCCTTGCTTAGTCTTACCCCTGAACTATTGGTAGCATAATATGGATTTCCTCACAAATTTTTCCATTGTTTTTGGATTATCGAACTCTATTTTCTCCTTGTAAACAGTAGGCAAACAGTTTAGAAATCTCTGTACTTTTGCCTTCTCCTCTCGGATATAAGGGACATATCTTAACAGATTTGTGAATTTGGTGACAAACTCATCTATTGTGAGTTGTCGCAATCTGATTTCATGAAACTCTTTTGCCTTTTCATCGTAGTAATGTTCATTCAAATATCGATTTTTGAACTTGACTTGAAAATCCTCCCAAGTCACTATTTTCTCATCAATGGCGTGAACCATTTTTGTTTCCTCCCACCACAAGGTAGCCTTACCTTGCAACTGGTAGATAGCCAATCTGGATCTTAAATTACTTTCATATTAATTAACCTGAAAGTACTTTATCATATTCAAAATCCATGCTTCAGCATCTTCTTCCTTCTCTCCATCATAGGAGAGAGGTTTTATCTTTCAGAATTCAACCTATAATTCCTTCTTCTTCCTAGACTTTTGTCTAGTGACATCATCTTCCTCAGACTCATCTGAGAAATTGACTCTACCTTTCCTCTTTCTTCCAGAACCTTCGCCTTCTTGACTATTCTGCGAAGTCAATTCCTTTATAAGTCTGTCTTGCTCCTCACTAGCTAAGGACAACCTGTCATTGTGGCTTTTAAGCTGTGTCATTTCTCGTTGCATTCTATGCAACATAGTCATCAATGGACCATTTGGATCTGGCATGTTTTTTCCATCCAAATCCACTTACATCTCGTCCCCTTCAGTCATGGTTCGTAGATGTATCTCTTAGTACTGTTCACTGTACAGTAAAAACAACATCAGTAAAATTTAAAATTCATAAGATTTTACATCAGCATATAGTTTCTACGTGACCACATAAACTGCCCAGTTTTTCAACTAAGGCTCTGATACCATTTTTAATGTCTCTCATTTAACAATTTTTTATTTTTATTTATTTTTATTATGATACCAACAACTTCTACCGGATTCATTCAAAATAATTACTGGTTTCAACTACAATAAGACCTTTTTGATATTTCCATTTTATATAAATATACCTCCATATAATGGTTAAAAATATGGTTATATCCTTACTTACATTGAATGGAATACATACTAAGACCCATGTAAATACAGTTCTATAATTTCATACCTAATTTATATTCAACCCTTTCTTAATTTTCTTCCTATACTAGATTTCCAAAATTCTAACCTAGCTCTCGAAATAGTCTTACCTTGCTATATGATTTCCATCATAAAAATATTTAAACCCTCATCCTTTGCATATATGAAATTTGAGGAAGTTCCAAATAGGTGATACATGTCCCTATCATAAGTTGATTTTTTTTTTCTATAGATACATATGGATTTTCGAATTCCTATGTTACAATACCTTTATAATTCCACCTGCATGAATTTGTTTAGTCTGCTATATGAAATTTCCTTTTTATTTAATTCCTTAATTTAACTCCAGATATTACTTTACGATGGGACCTCAACCTAACCGAGGGTTTGACATGAAATTGTTGTCTCCCATTAACTCCTTGGGACTTTTGAACATTTAGGCTATTTATTGTAACCGTATCACCACGGTACCTGAAAACGTATAAATTAAAGTATGAGAGGTTCTGTTGAAATATTTAATATTTGTTTCATCGCCAACCCATGTAACTCAGTACTAACGCATTAAACTCTGAAATAATTTCATTTAATTCATGAGATCTTTCAATAGGCTTGAATGAGACGTTTCTCATTGTTCGAGGCTATCTCCCCGATCCATACCTCTTTTCGCATCTACCACCAAGTGTACGTTGAAGATGCTACTAGACTTAGGGTTTCCTGATCGATAATTTAAAGGCTATTCAGCCTTCCATTCTTCTTTCTAGTTTTCATTCCGTCGTTCATTCCATAGATAAGAAACAAAGAATAGTTTTCTTCATCGTTCCCAGCGTGAGGTTAGAACCATCAACCACCTTCACATCTGTGTGAGGCACCACTCGGTTCAGGTAATGTTACTCTTGTCTAACCTTTGGAAAGAATCCCGTCTTTTCTTATTAACTATAACTTCTAGCAGGTTCTTGAAATTGAATGGTTTCAAATAAAATCTCTGTTTAAAGTAGCCGAAAATTTCTCAGTAGATTTTTCAATTCGATGATTTGTCTTATTTTTCGATTTTCTTTCCATGAAGATTCGAGGTTAAATTTACAGAAATATACCTATGGTTTAGTTATCAAAACCTCTGAGATTTCATTACTCCCTTCTCATATTCCTTTTATTCTTCTTTGCATCGTTTGAATTGAGCATATTGGTATTTTCTGTTCGTAGAGACCTTACCTCGAAATGGAGTTGGTCCCACGTTCTCTTCTTTGCAACTATGAACGGTCTTGAAACCGATCTCTTGTTAAACCAAAGTTGGTTTGTTCGGATTTCCCTCTTATAGTTTAAATTCTGTTAGTAGAAATTTACCAAGTAGTTTAATTTAAATTCTACTGAAGTTTATCCTCCCCTTTAGTTATTCCAAACAAGGAACTTATTTTAATGCTAATTCACTCCTTGTTCTTTCCAAGGAGATCAAGATTTTCCAGTTGGTCTATTGGGTACGTCCAAGCCCAAACTTGAAAACTGCTTGTTATCTCTCATATTCTAACTATATTTTCTTCTGTTAATTTTTATAAATATCATTTTTTTTATGCATTGATACTGATTAAGCATCCGTTTGTATGTAGGTAAGCGTACTCCACTTCTGTGGTTTTTTTTATTTTTTTTCCAAGGTATGTATTATCCCTTAACCAGGACTACTCCTAATGATACCTACCGTCTTGACACAGGTCGGTATGGACACTTCCATAAATTTCGATTCCAGGATAGCAATGTCAACTTTTATGTGTCTTATTTTCATAATTCTATTTACTGTGAATCTCGAATACTATTGAGGGAATTATCAACTTGTTTTGTAATAAATTTTTAAACCCAGAAGGGTTGTACAATTGTTCTCCGGACTGTGTCTATTTATTTATATAGATTACATATAATTTCTTACAGATAGTTTTTTTTTTTTTTTTTGTTTCCAGTCGGAATCACCCCAAAGGTAATTAACTTCTGTATGATATTTTTCGGATATTTACATACATACCGAGAATACAAAAATAGTTACATATATACATAAACTATCAAAATATTTTCATTCGTATTTATAATTATAATGGTGATTTCACACTGATAAAAATCTAAATTTCAAGTTTATATTTTCTGGTTATATTAATATAACTGTTCATTTAAATCTTGCAACCACCAGTATATTGAATGTAAATTATATTCATCTCACAGGTGCTAAACTATGAAATTATTTCAGTATATAACCCATTCTTTCTTTGCTCCTATGATGCTACAATTAAATTGCATAAATTGCACATGAATGAACTAAAATATTTCTACAGTATGCATCTCTTATATATACTGTCTCATAATTACTTTATGTATTTACTCAAAGGAATAATAAAACATAATTTCAGATATTGTGACAAAATTTCTCTCAATACATAGAACTGTTAATTTGGAACAGATTCCTATGATGGTTTTTAAAACATATAGTACGGGAATACAATAGTTACTTTCCATATATATTTAAGATTATCCCCTTTTTAATTCTAGTAATTCTTCTTTTCCCATACCTATTTAATACAGAACTGGTTTCGATTTTTTTTCTACTTTACTTCACAGTTCCTTGACATTGTACTTCATTCTAACAACTATAATATTAGGACAGAAATGAAAATGTTACAGTATTCACTTACAGATACAAATTTTCTACTTCTGCATATTAGTATAGATTTCTCATAATTATATAGATATATTGTTATTCCAGCTAATCAAAGAATAATCGTATTCTGTTTCTATACATATAAGAATTACTTTCTCTGAGAGATACCGATCTCCATATTTAAACCTTCTACAGGTTTAGACATTCTAGCAGATGGCCTCATCAGACTACACGCATACAACTACACAAATTTGAAATGTTTCTGTTTCAATTAAGTCTGTAAAATGTATGGAAATTAAGTAACTCAGCATACACTACCTAATTCGTAAATTAAATTATAAGTCTATTTAACCATGAGAATTTTCATATAAATATGACATAGATTAGTTCTGTGTGCATACCAATTTATTAGACTAGTCCTCCCAACCATAGAGTTCTATCTCCTTAACTCACCCCCAAGCTAAGACCTTTTGCTTACAGTGATAGACAACCCTTTGTCTATCCTGGAACAACTTATTTAAGTAGTGCTTTCCCAAGTTTGTTTCTCTTTCTTCCTGTTTTTGCATAGGCTTCCCTCAGTGAGGTACTTTAAAGCTGTCTTTTCCACTTTTCCAACTTTTTTTCCTCTTCCCAATTACTTTCCTCTTCATTGGGGAAATTAATTTTTTCTCTCCCAATCTAATTTAGTAAGATTTCTTTCAAGATTTTTCTGAAAGGTTTTGGGAAAGTCTAACCTTATCCATATCCTCATGGATCAAGGTTTAGGATCTCCAATCTCAATCTAGTCATTGTGCACACATAACTATTCCATTTATTTTTATTAATAAATAATTAAATAAATCCACACATTGTTTCTCCATTGGGTTCCACTTCCCCTTTGGATTTTTTCAAATGTCAAATTAAAAAGCATAGCAACTTGGGGTGTTACACTTGAAAAATGAAACACCGATCCAGCTCTTACAGTAAAATGAATACTTACCAATGGTTGTAATTCCGGTTGAAGGAGAGCGAGCGTTGATGGTATTGCACTGTTTTGCTACGCTGCCCTCCATGGATATACATCCAAACCAACACCTCCAAGCCCGATAAATTCTGAATGAGGAAGCAAAGAAGGGAAATCATAGAGTCACATACCTTTTTAAACCGAACCAGGGGAAAAAACCTTATAAATTGCAACCCTACAAGTGGCAGCAGATGGGTAGTTTATCGATATCGTGGCATCAAAATTGTAAATCTCAACAACGCACCACATGAAGATGTACCGATGGAGTTTCTATGACATTAATGAGACTGGAGATATATTCGCATAACCAAATATTTGAGACGTAACCTGTAATGTTTAAATTAAATTTGGAAATTAATATATCAATACCAACTCTAAGTTCGTACAAAGAAGTAGGTAGAGTTTTAATGAATTGTGGGGCTCTAGGAATTTCATAACTAGTTGTTAAACCAACAAGTTATCCACGTAAAGCGGATGGCTGATTATTAACTCCAATCTTTAGTTTCGAGATTTGGGTACTGTGGATTTTTAGTGTGATGTGACTGTCGAAAGTGGACATACCTCTTCCGTATGGAAAAACGAAGATATTGATTTAATATGTGGTAATGGAATTAAGGTAAATAACTTACACGCAAATCTAAATAAACTAATTATAGGATTTATGATGGAAGATTAAATACATTACAGTAAAGCCTACGATGGAAGTGAGTAGGTAGGATTTTATATCGATTCTGGAAAAGTATATATGTTTTAGGGTAACTGTATGGTGTATTAAAATAAACCCTTTTGGAAATATAATTTAAATGGGATAAGGGTGAATTATTAACAAAGTAAATGCATAGAGTTTCTATGGATATACCTATGTTAAATGAGGAAGACTCATTAAAATATATATATGCATATAATTAAAAGGGAGAGAAAAAAAAAATGAAGGAGAGATATTACAATAAGTCTTGGAAGAGGATCCATCCCTGGTATTCTGCCGAAACTCTTCTTGTACCAAATCAGACCACAAATGCTCCAAATCTGGTAACTTCTCCCTGCCATTCACAGAGTCCTGGTAACTATGCCAACTCTTGGGAAGGCCTATAAGTGCTAGGATCACCAAGTCATCATCATCTACAGTAATCCCAACACTTCCAAGCTCATCTCGACATTGAGTGAACTTGGTCAAGTATTTTGGATTGTGTCAGCCTTATCCATTTTGATTTTCCTCAGCTTTTCCTTGAGTGTCAATTTTATATGGTCACTGTTGTCTTGAAATAGATCTATCAAAGCCTTCCAAGCAACATATGGAGTTACCTTGCCATGGAGACTCAAGACAATATGATCTCAAACTCCCTCTAATAATATCATCCTCGCCTTTGCGACATTCTTCCTCCATGCTTCATGTTGCGCAGCATCTGCCTAATTGGGTTCAGTAATATCAGTTTCAATGAAATACTTCAACCCATTATCCTCCAATACTGCATCCATCATGTCCTTTCATGCAATATATTTCAAATTTCCGTCTAGTGCATATTCGAGTCTCAAGACAGTTAAAGACATCTTGGTTAGTTGTTAGCTCCAAAGAATGTATCTGCAAATTTGAATACTATTCAACACAAACTCATTTTCTTCTCCGCTATTGTGATTCATATTGCTCTGATACCATGTATAAATTACACCAATGGATTCAATCTGATCATGCAATGTACTCAAACAAGATATTGAATCCTTCTACAATATTTGCGGAATATAAATCATGATCACTCAATCACATGCAAGTAAGAGAAAGAAGTAAATCAATAACAAAACACAATATTTTCCTGGGGAAATCAACTGCGAAAAACCCCTCTTTCTCTATTGTATAATAATCCAAGGAATCATGAAACAATACAATGAATTCTTGCTCACAAGAACCTCATTCACTCTACCAATCATCTTACATTAATATAGAAAAAAATGGACAAACACATAGCCAATTTCTTGCCTAGATTCAACCTACCATTCTCACGCAATCCATAGGAAAATAAATCCTTATCAAATATTAATTCCAACCTTCCTTGACTGCGCAATCCATCATGGGCATCTTGTGGCTTTATAAATGCACCTAGGTAGTTCACTAATAATACAACTGATAGTTATCTTCCCTTTAACCTTTGTCTCAACTGGGTCTTCATCATATTTTACATGCATGCAACAAATAATATTAAATCATCAGTTACTTGATAGATCACTACTTGTGAATTAAATCTAATTTAATTCACTTGACCTCTCACTAGCTCATCACTCAGTTAGAACTAGTTAAACTAATTTTAACTCAATTAATTTGAGTTAAATGATGACACTCGCACTACACAAGTGCATTAACTACAACTGGACCCCCAAAATATTAGAATCACTCTACATGCCTCACCTTTGACCCTCAAATTGAAATTCCTGAGCTAACTAAGTCTTTCTCACATAGTTAACTAATACAAGTTGTTATGATATAAGATTACAATTTATTGTCTAATTTATCTAAGGGAAAAAGAAATTAGAGACACATTTTCTTGTTGACTTTTCAACACCGACTAGTTAAACACCTTCCCCTTATTGAAAATATGATGTAACATGTAAACCCAACATTGAGGGAAGGTTTGAGTACTCTTCAAACCATATATTGATCAGCATGATACAATCAGGTACTGGAACACCCTTCTAAGAGATATAGTATTATATGTACTATTGGGTGTCTAGAAAAACTTATATGGATATTTCACCTAGGTCTTCATAACAATCTTTGTACTCAAATAACCTGTGACTGCATAAAAATGTGAATCCATATATGCTTATGGCTTAGGCAAGTGATACATCAAGTGAATATCATGGGCTAAATATGAAGCAAGCCGCTACCCATTGACACTCTTAAGGGTCATGCTCTTAATGTCCAAGTGTGGTTGGATCTACTTGATAACATATGCACAAGGTACGATTGGGAACATGTAAGAAAATCTATGAAAATATGACCGCTAGACGTTTATGTACACCTTTATGTCTTTCGTATCTGCTTTGAATTTCATAGGTGTGAGCTCATATTTGACTATATGCCATGTGATATATGAGTCCTTTTCATTTAAGATATAAGTATTAGATAAAATGGGAATGGTAACTAGAGTGTTCTCAGTTACTTCATCGATACTACTCTCTGTCGTTTCTTTTGAGGTTGATATCTTTGGAGGCATGATGATGACAACTGATGAAAGAGAGATTATCTTAAAACCTGCAATACCTATAACCAAGAGATGTATTCATGGCGAAAAAAAATTAACTTAAGAAAATAAGTTCATACATTAAGGTTAAATTAGAAACACAATGACTGAAGAGAAATATTCCATAATTTCTATGCTCTTAGAGGCAGACTAGGCTCTTGAACTACACACTGCATAGTCTCAATAGGAAAGGGTGGAGCTTGAGGCTTGAGACTACACAATGCTCAGTATCATCTAGGCAGGAGCGGGAAGAGACTGCACATTGCACATACTCAGAGGTCGGGGCTAAGGAATGAGACCTTGAACTATGTAATGCATAGCTAGGCAAGCTAGTGATCGTGCACTATGCAGTCTCAAAGGCCAAGGTTCAAGATTGATTCTTGGAGATTAAAATGCAAAGTTGGAAGGGGAAACAATTACTCTAGGATTGAACAAATATTCCCAGGAGAGATAGAAAAACTTGAAGATCAGATGCTAGGGCAGGAAGAAGTGTATATCATACTTAATATGAGTTATATAAATTAATAACATGGGCCAAAAAATATCATGCAAAATGAAAAACATGCATGTAAAAAATGACCCAACAACGACAACTTCTGGTAGGATAAAAGAAAGAAGTCGATGCGACACTTATGAAAATTGAACAAAAGACTGAAACAAAACATGTACAATTTAATAATGATAAAAAATCCAGCTACCATGAAGATAAATTGGAAAAATAACACTCATAGAGGAAAAAGTAACAAAAGCGATATAAAAAGTAGCAAAAAGAGATGCATGAGAAAATTAAATAGAAAAGCGCTACAAACCAAGTACATAGCTCCTTCATCTCATGGGGAAGGCTAGAGCTCTAGTGTCGAGTGTGAAAATGAGATCTAAGAGCATCTATTATATAGATGTAGTCCCCATAGGGTTAGGTTAGGGTTTATGATGTGCACGCCTAAAATAAAGAACAAAGCATCACTTGTATCAAGATAAAAAATAGAAACTTTGTGCCACTTGTCAAACATTGATTGTGTGCTCCATATTTTATAGGGATGAGCATTAGATTAATCTAAGAAAATTCATAGTTACATTGGAAGAAAGAACTACGCAATTCCCAACAACAAGGGATTTCACAGTTCACTAAATTGGTGGATTGTGTAGTCATAACTCTGAGTGAGAGATGATGAAGTTTCCATTATTAGTCACTTCCTGTCTTCAAGGTTTGTACAATTATAATGCTCAAGGCATAGTGTAGTTTCTAGTGATAGAGAATTATGCAGTTCCTAGAGGGAAGACCAACAATTTGTACAATATAAGGGAAATGGTTGGATTATGTTAGAAGTTGTTTAGTTGTCATCAACAAGACGTAATCATCATCAAGACAACCTAATCAAGTCATCACAAGCACTACATGAAAATATAAGTCTTCAGAACACTTAGAAAATTAAAAGGAATAGTTGATGACAATGAAAGATAAGCTCTTATGAGCAAAAGGTAGGCTCCAAAATCATGGCATATGCAAAATTTTGGGGGTTGTAGTAGCTACAACACTTGGAGTCACATTGGTAGAACTCCAACTCTCTATATGGGTATAGATATATAATCCAAGTCTAGATATTTAGGAAGTATTGTTCATCTCATTGATTACCACAACTTCTTTACTTAGGTTGAGTTAAAGATATAGTTCCTTCATTCTCTTCATCGATGACACACTAACATAAGCAAGTAAAAACTAGTTGTTTCTATTTGGGATAACGAGTATATAGATTTGTAAGTGAAAAGTATAGTTAGGGTCTTAGTTTTCATCTTTTCCATTGCTCGACTGTCATTAGGCCTGGACAGTACCCCGACGGAGTCACTACAGGAACACAAACATTGCTTCCCTACCACCGAGCCTGGACAATACCCCAACGAAGTTTCTTGCTTTACCTCCCTAAGGAGGAATAATTTCTCTTCTTCCACCTTTTATTTATTTTTCTTTATAGTACCATGCTTCTAAACTTGTTATTTCATGGGGCGGATGAGGGATCCCAACTTATTGAGAGTAGAAGAGGTTGTCCCTTCAAAGAAGGATATTTTACACCTCTAAAATATAGTCCACTTGTTTAGTTTTCCTCCCCTCCTTAACATACTTAAATAAGTTGACAAGATAGAGCCAATCAAACATAAATCGACTAAATAAGTGGGTACTAGTTATATATTCGAGCATCACAATTCCACTAAGGTTTACTCCAAGAAAGAGTGTATTTTCCATCTCGGCATCATTGACTAAAAGATACAAGGTCCATTTAGAGAGAAGGAATAGAAAAAAATAAGCATTGATAATTGTACAATGTCCTCTTCAAATTTTCCATGCTCATTTCAAAAGCAGAACATGATCTCATACAAGGCTTATTATGACGGAAATTAAAGGAAAGGATAAGGAAAAATAAAAAATAAAAAATAAAAACAAACTTAACTAAACTAACCATACTCCTAAACTGACAAAGTATAGGCTACGCTTACGTAAAATGAAAATTCAAATTTAACCAACAGAGCATTACGTGACCTATATCAGCGTGGGAACCAAGGAAAACAAAGATAATCAAGAACAACACATGAAAAGAAAGATAAAACATGACATGTTTTAAAATTTGAAGACAAAAAACACAAGAATAAAAGTACAATAAAAAAACATGTTAGAAACATTGTGTTGATGCATCAGACTGTTTACACAAATCACTATAGACTCTCATATAAAAGTATCCATTCTGGCTTTCAAATAAAGAAAGACAATAACTTGTGTTTCGCAAAAGGGCTTTCCAAGTATGATTTATCCAAATAATGAGAAATAGGATCATAGAAAATAGATGAAGGATATTGAGACTGAGAGATAGGATAATTTTCAACTTTTGTGATCACCTCATGAGGATTATTTCAAGGAAAAGTATCAATCTAATAATAATCTGAACAATCATCAAGATCATGAGAACCCGACATAACCATCAGCGTAGGTTGAAGTGTCTTCACATCTTGACATGGTTCCAAGATATCGACATATAAATCATAAAAAATTAGCAGCTTAGAATAATCAACAGTTATAGTAACAATTTCATTACTATATGAATTAATTAATATATTAAGATATACATGATCATAATTTTCTATCTAAAAAAAAAGGGAACCCTCATGATATGATGAATCATAGAGAGGGGCTAATTGAAAACATGAAATTCCATTATTTGTTTCTTCAGAATGGTAGAATGAGGGATGGGATAGATCATGAAGAGAGGATCCTCCTCACCATCCTTTGATGTAAAATAGCCATTCCATCACTCTTTATTGTGATCATAATTAAAATTCTGAAAAAAAATGACTCTCTAAAAGATACGATAGTTGTGATAGGATCATTGAATATGTAAGGATAATGGGTGAGAGGTGAGAAAGAAATTGAAATATTAGATGAAAAATAATATTTCATATAAGAATATTGTTCTGAAATGAAATCCCACACATAATAATAATGAAATATATTGTAAGTTTCTTGGTCTCCACTGACTCTAGCTTGGACTTGATCCTCTTGAAAAATGAAAGAAGTATTTATAAGAGGTTGACGTGACAACTGAAAATCAAGAGGATCAAAGGAAATAACGGATGAAGAACAAGAGGAAAGAATGTCACTAATTAAATCATATTCAAAATTGAAACTTGCATTCAAATATAGAATATGAGGGGCGAGAGAAGATGGTGGTCGATCAACAAATGGACTCTCATGTTCTCCAACCTCAAATTGTGTGCATGGAGTTGTTTGAGTTAATGGAGAATGAGAAGAAGACAAAGAGTGACATGGAACAAAAACTTATCCTTTTATATATTTGAGAGATCCATAACCAATAAATGTTGGGAGACTTTCAAAATATTTGAATTCAGATGTATTCAAAGAAATATGAACAAGATACTCAAATTTATCTTTCATAAAATTATAGTCTATATCATCCTCAGAAAATTCATAATATAAGTGAATGAAACAATCATGAAAATATTCAAGATATTCATCAGGTTATTTTATGAGATGAATGATTTTCTTATAAAAACTTTCATAATAATTCTTGTGAAAGGCGTGATGAAGCTCCTTAATAAGATGTTGAAAAGAGTGAATAGAGGCGATCGATAGTGTATAACACCACTATTTAACACACACTTCGAATGTAGTGAGACAAATCTACAAGTAGTATCCTCACAGTTAATTTGATGATAAGTTAAAAATTCAAGAAAGTGATAGGTGTGCTCAAGAATGTTTGTTCCACCCTCACTGTCAAATTTAAGATTCGACAAGTCATGAGTTATCCCAGAGGGCACTTTTATATTTGCAACTCTAGAAAAATATGGTGGGGTTAAGATTTGGGAAAAAGCCATTTTAAGATAAGAAAGATTCAAACAGACTTTACGAGCTTAAATTTTCATTTGGCCCTCCTTCTAGTGCCAAAAACCTATTGACGGTACTGGAAGCTACCAACAGGGGAGGGGGTCTCCCCGATGTGAAGTCCCAATTAGACTCCACATTGTTTGGAGTATGAACCCCAACTGAAAAACAACTAATTTCGAAAGCAGTGGTTTCAAAGGTGTGCCTTAGCCATGATAAACACATAGCATTAGATATGCATGGCTTTGGTGGAAGAAATCATATGAAATTTATGTAGAATCAAATTTAATGCATGAAAAGTTCCATCGCACTGGAGGGGAAATGAGTGAGCCCCTTAGAAGCATGTAATGATACTTCGCTTAAGAGGGAAACACAAGCCATACAAGAGAATCAATATTTAACAACCAGTTCTTAAGATAACAATGATTGAATTAACATAACAACACGCATCCAACAAGATTCATACTAAATAAAAAAAATTTCCTGCAAAAAAATGAAAAAACAAATCTCCAAACTCTGCCCAAGTGGTATCAGAGCACTTTCTTGGGCAGAGTTTGGAGATTCGTTTTTTCACTTTTTTGCAGGAAATTTTTGGGCGGCGAGTTTGTAGAGCAGATATGGAAAATTGGTGAAATTTGTTTCAGAAATAAATATCATATCTAGATTCCTTGTGGAAAAATACTCAATTTCAAAAAAAAAATCAGTCGAATCGGAGTCTAGATGAGGGAGTTATCACTGATTTAAAATCAACCATTTTTTCAGAAATTTTGTGACGCCGGGACAGTTGCAGCGCAAATCTGTGTTTCCAGAGTGCCTATATCGGGATTTTAGCCATATGGTTAGGTGCATAATGGCTATTCCATTTTCAAAAAAAGGTTATATTATGGATTCTGAGTTATATTGACCGAGTAATGTCCATTTTAAATTATTGCCAAAGAAATTTTTGGGCGGCGATTTTGTAGAGCAGATATGGAAAATTTGGTGAAATTTTTTCAGAAATAAATATCAGATCTGGATTCCTTACGTAAAAATACCCAATTTCAAAAAACAAATCAGTCGAATCGGAGTCCGGATGAGGGAGTTCTCACTGATTTAAAAACAGACATTTTCTCAGAAATTTTGTGACGCTGGGGCAGTTGCAGCGCAAATCTGTGTTTCCAGCGTAACTAGATCAGAATTTCAGTGATATGGTTAGATGCAGAATGACTATTCCATTTTCAAAAATAGGTTATATTAAGGATTCTGAGTTATATTGACCGAGTAATGTCCATTTTAAATTTTTTCCAAAGTAAGTGATTTTCTTCAAAACCCTTACTTTATTTTATGGATTCTCGCAAAATGAAGTTTACAGGAAAAGATGATGGCCCTACTATTGAAGATTTTTTACAACATCTCAAGGCTCAATATGCAAGTTTTTGGATATGCTCCATAGGGCTTCATATGAAAGATGAGGCAAATAAATGGTGGACCTCACTTGACAGCTCAGTGAGGAAACTTCTCGAGAAAAAACTTGAAAAAGTCCTTTTGGACAAGTGGTCTCAAGCCGGAAAGAAGGATAGCAAGAGCCATAAAGACTTATTTTCTACTAATATTTCCATATTATGGATTCATGGAAGTATTCAGAAAGAGAACATCGTTGTGTCTATCATTCCTAGTTGCAAGCATAATTGTATCAATGTGAATTTGGCTAAAAAATTGCAAGTTCCAGCAAAGCATATTGGAAACACACAGGTTGATAATGAAGATGTTAAAATTTATAAAGATTTGAAGATTTCTATGGATAAGTATGTGTTGCATTCTGATTTTTATGCTTCAGATATGGCTGTTGTAGATGTTGTTTTGGGACATCCTTGGATGGAATCCGTTGGTACTGTCAATTTTAATGTGCAAAAGAAATTCATGAAGCTCTGGTATAAAAAGAAGAAAATTACATTACACGATATTTGCATTAGGAACCATGCAGAGACCGAGGAGGAAGAAGCAAAAATATCTAACGACGTAGACACATTAGATGATGAGCCTTTGACGGTAGACAACCAAACACAGACATCAAAGCAAGTACCAATAAAGGAACCAGACACCACTCCATCACCAATCATGGAGGAATTAAGGAAAGATATTACATCAATTAAAGCTTCAACATATCACCACCCGCATCACCCAGCAAGACAACAACCAGCAAGGTGGCAACGAATTAGCAATAAGGACAACAACCCCTGGACGACACATCGAGAGGTGCGACGATCCACTAACAACACATCAACAATGAAGAACCACCAGAACCCGCTTCCATCTCAAGCGAGCAAGGCACCGACTAGATCAAGTGTTCACCTTTCCCTTGGATGGCTAGATGCACATGAATGGTACCAATGGAATACTCTTTTGAGTAGATCTTATTATTTGTGTTCTTCTCATGTTTTGGGGACGAAACATGTTTAAGGGGGTGTAATGTAGTGTACCCAGAGGGGATAATATAGGGTACAGAGGGAGGTACCCAAGGGAATAATATGATGTATTAATATAAGAATGATAAATAAATGGGCCATAGTTAATAAATAAAGTGGTTAACCCACATTATGTAAGGGACCACATATAGCAAGGGAATAAAGTGATAAGCCCATTGTATTGGATGTATGGTATTGAGAGACCCATGGTATTGCATGTATGAAACCTATATAGAGGTTAGAGACTCTCCATTGAGAGATGTCAAGAATTATTGTATGAGCAAGCATATGGCTTGTGGAGTGATCTCCTTCCTTAAGGAGTGAATGTATGGTGTTTCCCTACCTTAAGGGTTTTGATATTAATGAAGATCTAAAGTTTTATCTTCTATGGTGTTATTTCTTGGGAATATTTTCCATTTCTATACATTTTCTTATCAGTTCTACTACAAGTGGTATCAGAGCACTTTATTTATTAACTATGGCCCATTTATTTATCATTCTTATATTAATACATCATATTATTCCCTTGGGTACCTCCCTCTGTACCCTATATTATCCCCTCTAGGTACACTACAGGGAAACACAAGCCATACAAGAGAATCAATATTTAACAACCAGTTCTTAAGATAACAATGATTGAATTAACATAACAACACGCATCCAACAAGATTCATACTAAATAAAAAAAAATTAGCTCATAATAATTAGCATAAATGAAACAACACATATCGAAAACATAACAAGAATAGTCTTACTACATCCATGACATATGCATGAAGACATGTCGACTCTAAGATTTATCAAAAGTGAGAGTTTCATAAATACATTTACAATTGACAAGACACTAGCCCCAATAGTGGAACATCAAACCAACACTTTCTCCTCCAAATAATGATATTCCTCCTATGCTAAACTAGAGAAGCCAAGGATGCAAGAACCAAGCTTCCAAGCCTTCTGTTCCAAGCCTTTTGCATGAGTTATGAGGGTGTATTTATAGCACATGAGATGACCCTTCATCTCCCTTTGTGACCTTTGGACTTCCCCATGACTCTTTGTATTATTTTTCCTTTTCTAATCAATGACCTTTCATATTCCACAATTGAAACTTAGACTTCCACTTATATTTATTTCAAATACAATATTACAATAACCAATATGAGAAAAAAATGGGCAGAACCTAATAGTACAAGGCTAATAAGACAAAATATAAAAATCAAACTCGAGTTTGAGGAAACTTTATCTCAATAGCTTCAACTTGTAGATCTTCAATCACATAGTGCGATGATCTCCTCAATCTTTGCAAGAAGATTAGTCTGAAAGAAGACTCTAGCTTCCATTGCATATGGGTAAAAAGTTTTGGGACCAATTTGTGTCTCCTTCTTCAATAAGAACAACATAGTGTTTATCTTGGTAGGGCCACCAATATATTTTTGCATGGTATGTCTGTTGATCTCTAGCTCTTATTTGGTACAAAACTTCCTCAGCTAGTCCAAGCATTCTGAAACCTCATGCCTGACCTCATTTATACCTTTTTCTTCTATGAATGTCCTGACTGAAGGTTCGTATGATATTTCACCTGCGAATCCACACTATTGTAGAAAATTCATAAGAATACAAGATGTTGACTATAAAGGTGTTGAGTTTCTTGTTTCTTTTTATAAGCATTCTTACTTTAACTTTCTCCAACTCATATTGTTGTCTTGTTTTCTTAACCAACTATCGCGACACACCTCTGTATGTCATTCCCCATTTATGAGCTACCATGATAGATGTGTGAATGACCTTTAGAGTTTTTTACTTCTCCCTTTATTTCTTTTGTATGTCATGCAAGGGGACAAGTGCTTTGTGCACGAAGACCAACTCCTCATAGAGGTTCATCATAGTTTCTTCCAATGATTTTAATTCACTAAATAAAGTTTCATAAATCTATTTCAAGTACACATGTGCAAGATCCATCTTCTAAGTCTTTGCCTAGAGTTTTTCTATTTGTTGTCTTGTAGCTTCCAATTTCTTTGCCATTTACCTGTTTTCTACCATCAAATATTCTGTATTTTCTTTAGAAGCTCCTGTAAAGGCCAATTTAGTTGCGGCAATAGTTTCATGATTATTTCTAGTGTCCATGATAATCACCTTGTATGTGTTGATGAAAGTAGTATATGTGAGGTCATTGGGAAAATTCTTCTTTCTTTCTTGCACAATTTTCCTTTCGAGCTCATTGAAAGTTAAGTAGAAAATATCTATGACCAAAATATCATCTAGAGGAAAATTTTACTCTTCATCACCTAGATATTTCCCATCTGTAAGAGGAGGCAGAGACTGAATGATGAACTATTATGTATTGGGCATAAGATAAACATCTTGTTTTTTCTTCTCTTGTTCTACCTCAATGTATTTAATAACTACTAACACTTCAGTGCCTTTGGAAATTTCTTGATATCACTGGTGTTTACTCTCTACTTCATGTAGTTTATTTTGTCCTTCTTCTACCTACTTAAACATTCTTTATTCTTCTTGCTTTCCTCTAATCTCCTCTTCTTACATCTACATTTCTTCATGTTCTCTCTTTTCCTGTTCTTCCTTATTTCTTTGCTCTTGTTTCTTCCTCTTCTACTCATCTTTATTTTTCTTCATCTTTCTCTCTACTACCATAGACGCTTTCGGAATAGTTGGATCCATTTTGAATTTGCAGCTTTGCTCCTTTTTTTGGACTGTGGGAAACCTTCATTTTATACTTTATGCTCACTTGGTTGTGCTTTTATAATTGTATTACTTATAGAGTGGTATCCAATTGTGTAACTTAATTTATCTTAAATTACTTCATTAATTTTCAACCAAGGTTTGTGAACTTACGAAGTGCAAGAGCACCATATATGCTAGGAATCCCAATTTTGGATGAAGCTGACCTAAATATGAATGAATGTTAGATTTGATCAAAGTGTTACTACACACATGTTATTTTCATTTAAATATACTTCAAAATGAATTGAAATCAAAATTCTTAATTGAATTGAAATTTAATTTATGAATAGAAATCACAACTTATTCTAATTGCAGAATTGAAGGTCTATTTTTTATTTTCATAAAATAAATACTAATGCTATTTGAAATAAAGAAGTCTTAATACTATTTGAGGAAATGAAATATTAATACTAATTGCAGAAGGGAAGTGCTAATGCTATTTGTAAAAAGGAAATATTAATGCTAATTTCAGAAAGGAAATGAATAAAATTATATCTCTTCAACAAAATATTGCAACTTCAAATGACTACTAATGTGAACAACTAAAATTTGAAACCATATATTCATCATCCATTAAATTTAGCTAAGTTATGAAATAGAATTGTCGAATGAAATGAATTCTAAAAAATAAATATTTTTGGTGTTTTTATGAGCTCTCAATTGACACAAGAAACAAGAAATTAGACTGATAAACAAGTAAATGAACTGGCAGAAAGGAAAACTATAATATATTTCAATATAAATCAAACTATACTCTTACAACTCTCCCAGGGGCCCTCCTTTTGAGTGTAATTTCATCACTAATTCAGTTAAATTGCTTAACCATGCATCAATTTAAAAGAACGTATTATATTAATCGCAAGAGTCTTCAACAAGAATTGCAAATAATTCACAATAATAACTGTTGTCTTTTGGTTTCACCTCAAGGATTTTTATACACTTCTTATCAAAACTAATCTAAGAGTTCCAAGCCGAGTGGAAATTTAACTAGTCTGACAGCTAAGAAGTAAGGTTAAATTGAAAGTCTATCTCCTCATGATTTGATACTTAAAGAGAAAATCATGAGGAATTTTTATCGAACACATCAGCTCCCGAATCATTTCCACGCTCGCTTGATCTCTCCATGATATTCTGCTGAAATCTTCCTGATCGCTAGAATGTCATAACCAAGGTTGACTTCTGGTTTGAATTCTATACATTTTGATCTCTATGTTTTTCTAGATCATGAAGATAGGTGGGAATTCATGTGTGGAATAATTTCTATTTTCTGGTACCTTTCATTCATCTTATGGTGCATTGAAACCTGTCTAACCATGGATATAGTTGAAAAATTATATATTTGCCACAGAATGAGAAAGATTTTTTATTTGTAGAAATGTTTCAATTATATTTCACAAAGAAACAATAGATTTTAAAACATGGATGATAAGCACATTTTATATGCTTGAGTATGTCTATGGTAACCTTGTTTAGACTGAAACTGTAACAAAATGGTCATATAAAGGGTAAAGGATAGGAAAAATGATTCTAAAATAGAGAAAAATTTCATACTTTAACATTCCCCCACGCCAAAGGTTTTACATGTCCTCATGCATCAAAAATTCAAAATTGGTTCTTATTTTTCTTTAGTGTATAATATCATAATCCTATGCAAGCACATCCAGACTAGTTTTCTTCTTTCTATTTTTGATACCAAAACTTTCTCTTGGTTTCTTCATTGATATTTTACTCTGTAATTCCCTGATTTTTTTTTTGAGGAATCTATTATTTTCTTTTATTTTCTTGTTCTTCTTTTACTAATGGCATAGATGCAAAAGTATATTGTCATTATAAGTCCTTAATATTTCATTCTATACCTTTCCTTCTTTTTTTTCCTATTTTAGACGTTTATTGAGCACTTCTAACTCATATATATATATATATATATATATATATATATATATATATATGTATATATATATATATATATATATGTATATATATGTATGTATGTGTGTATATATATATATATATACCATATATATTGCTTTAGAACATCCTTCTATATTATTTTTCAGGAATATGATATAATAGAGGAGTTTCTTCCTTGGATGTATCTTTGTGATTTTGAAAATATAAATTTACCTTTTGTTGCAATTTTTGCTCTAAGGACTCCACATAATCATATATTCCTTACTATACTAGATCGATATATGATGTCTTCCTTGTTGGACTCTGTGTTTGAGGTGGTGTCCTATAACTTTGTTCTTCAAAATCAACAATTTATGGAGATTGCACATTTGAGAGTTTATAAATTCTCTTGCTTCTTATTGATTTTACCCCTGAGTTTTTAATGTTCTTGATGCTTTTCCTTTTGTTGGTTTGTTCTTGTTTCCTCTTTTCTGACTCCTCATTTTCTTCAGGAATTTTGGTACTTGAGTTGGATTGCTTTATTCTAATTTTTCCCTTCTCATTTCTCTGTTTGCATTTTTCCAAATACTAAGAAAGAGGAGTGTCATATTCAAGTGGGTATTCTAATGCCTCTGTTTCATTATGACCCAAACCCTCCTTTTTAGTTTATTCTTCAGGGTTATAGTTTGAGAGTGACCTGTGCTGACTTATTTTAACCTTTTTACTAGTTTATTCTTCATGAGCTTCTACAAAATGATTTTGGACTAGGAAATCATGTCAATTATCTAATTTGGCTTCTAGGCGTGATTTTATGAGTATTTTAGTGAGTCCATGATGATAGAGGGCACTATCGAGGGTTTTTTATTCTCATTGCACACTAGAGGACATCTTCCTAAGACAATAGAGTAGGAAATATGGAAAATTTATTTCATTCCAATCAATAAAATGCATCAAATGTTGAGCATGATAAAAGAACATGGTTCCAAACCTTCTTCACGGGTTAAAAATTCCTGAATAAATAACAGTAAATTGTTCCATTTTCCTTTGAATGTTGTGACTAAAATTCCATTTTTAAAGATAGAAATATCCATACGTGGATCCATGAGGAAGTTTACCCAATATTTCTCTTTGATTTTTTAATTCTTAAACCAACTTTCTCCATTTTTAGATAATTTTGTAGCTTCTTCCATTATAGATTATGTCAGTATAAGTTTGATATCACAAATTTTTGCCTCTACCCCATCAAAATCCCAAGAAAAATATTTGGTCACTTGTGTCTCGTGCCCATTAAAATTTTTAAAGAACTTGAGCCATCCCACTTGTTGTAACTATTCTTTGATTCATGGATACTCTTGAAGCAACTTGGCTCCATTAAGTTATGAATGGACAATGATACCCATGGTGGAGAGAAGTCTCAGTCTTGAATTTTTTCTTTCTTGACAAAGGTGATGGAGGCTTGACAACATGAAAGGTAGGTAGATTGAATGCTGAGGGGTATGAAATTACATGAGGTGCTCACGAGGTGTTTAAATTATAATGGTACTAAACCATTTCTCATGATTCCCATGATTTTTAGATTTTGATTTTATAGGATCGATAATATTCATGTGATTTCTAATGGATTTGATGTGATAGGTTAAGTCATAATGATGAAATAGGGATATAACAATTAGGATAGTGGGATATAATGTCAAGCAATTCATAAGGTATTTTATTTCCTAAGCTTTATAATGAAATCATTCAATGAATTAAAATATAATGCCCTTATATGAAAATAATTTCACATCCTACATACCTTATTATAATATCCCTTTACTGTAGGTTCTCTGAATGTAATATGTTGGACTGTTATGGCTGTAGAATTTGGAATCATCTCCATGATTGAATATTAGCTGCAGAATGACACTCATTCCATTGTTGTTTATTCCTTGAGATTCATTGTTCGATTAAAGAAGAATTTATTATTGTTATTTCCTTATTGAAAATGCTTGGTCTTCATAAGTGTTTCTTTTCCACCTATATAATTATTAGGAAAAAGAGGGATAAAAAGAAATAGGGAAAATATAGGAGAATTATGAAAATCTAAACCACCAAGAAATCTTGGTTTCCAATTAAGATATTATGTATAATCATGCCAACGTTGTTGGTTTTCATGCGTATATATCTATATATATATATATATATATATATATATATATATATATATATATATATATATATATATATATATATATAATTTTTATTTTTAAAATGATAATAAAGATTACAATGGAGTTGGAAAATGGAGAGAAAAATCTCCCTTCTTAACCAACTTGAATTCACAATTTTCTTACAAACAATTAACAAACTCTTCTTTTGTTAGTGGTTTATGATAGAATTTTAATCTATGACTATTAAAAAGGAGAGTAAATTGTTTATCATCAATATTTTTGATATTGACTCCTCCATTATCAAAAACAATATCTATCTCAATAGTACCAAGCCAATGAGTTTGAAATTTCCCTTGAAAATATTTGAATTTGGAATAAAAAAGAAGATCCCAGTCACCTTCCTTGAATTTTTTAGCTTTGATGAATTTTTCATGCCATATTAATCTTTGTTGTTGAACTGTGCTAGTTCTTTAGAAAAAATCTTCTCGAATCTCATCTAGCTCATTCAATTGTTCTAGTCTTTGTTTTTTAACTTTAGATAGATCAAGGCCCAACTTAGATGTTGTCCTAAAGGTCTCCACTTGGAACTAAATTGGAATCAAAACTTTCTTCCCATAGACAATCTCATAGCGAGTATGCCCAATTGTATTTCTCCATGTGGTTCAATATGCCCATAATGCCTCTAGAAACATTTCTGCCCAATCTCTCCTATGTAGATTCACAAATTTGGTTAGAATTGCTTCAAGTACTTTATTGGTGGACTCCACTTTTCCATTGGATTGCAGATGATATGGAGTATACTTCTAATGCTTGATCTTATATTGCTACATGATATTTTGAACCAACTTGTATATCAATTGAGTACCTTGATCTATTACAATTTCTCTTGGAACACCAAAATGAGTAAATATATCGAAAAAAAGAAATGTAATTACAAAATTTCCAGTTGCAAATAAAATAGGTTTATCTTCTACCCATTTGTAAAAAAAATTGTACAAACAAGTATATACATTTTTTGTTTAGATGGAGCATTTAGTGGTCCAACAAAATCTAGAGCCCATTTCTCAAAAGGCTCTACAAGTATCTGTGATTGTAGAGGCATTTCATCTGATGGAATAGGCTTCCCCATTCCTTGACAACTATCATATTTTTTCACATATTATTTGGCATTATTTAGAATTATATGGCTATTAATATACCGAAATAGGTATCTTGTAAGAAATTCTTCTGTCAGCAAACTTTCCTCCACATGGATCACGATGACAAGATTTAAGGATTTATGGCACTTCGTATTCTCTAACACACCTATGAATGATCAAATCAGGTCTAGTTTTGTATAATTCTCCATCTATCCCAGAATAAAGTGCACTGGATTTGATAACTTTTTTCTTTTACCTGGATGATAGTTGTGGAGGTAACTTTCTTGTAGTAGAATAATTAGCAATATCTACAAACCAAGGTGTTTTAGTAGATATCACAAAAATATATCCAAAAGGAAAATGATATTTTACAAGAACATCATCATTATTATTCCGCATTGTAGAAATAAAATCAATAATTGTTTTTTCTTTTCCTAGTCTATCAAGAATAGTAATATTGAATTCTTTCAATAATAAAAATGATCTTTTAATTCTACCATAAGTAATTGGTTTTTTCATTAGATATATAATAACAGAATGGTCTGTATGAATGAAATTTTCATAACCAATGATATAATGACGAAACTTATTAATGGATGAAAAACAACTAAAAACTCCTTTTCTATTATAGTGTAATTTAACTCTATCGGAGTCAAATTTGTTCTTGTGTAATAAATAACATAAGGAGTTAGACCTTTTTTCCCCAAAAAAACTCCTAAAGTTGTATATGAATCATCGATAGAAATGTAAAAATGAAGAGACCAATTAGGTCCTATTAAAATTGGGGCTTCAGTGATATTTTGATTCATTGACTCAAAATATTTTTGGCAGTCAGAATTCCAAACAAATTCACAATCTTTTGTAAGAAGGTTGAAACTTTGGAGAGCCTATTTTTGTGAAATTTTCTATGAATCTCCTATAATAACCAATGAATCCAAGAAAACTTCTAACATATTTTTGACAAACAAGAATTGAAATTTTAGAAATTACTTCTACTTTAGATATATCCACTTTAATTCCATTACTTGAAATGTGGTGGCCTAGAACAATTCCTTCATTTAACCTCATAAAACACTTCTCATGGCTTAATGAAAGGTTTGTTTCTTTACATCTAATAATTATTTTTTCCAAATTTTCAATAGTTTCTTAGAAATTTTTTTCATAAATAGTAAATTCATCCATATAAACTTCCACGCAATAATGAATTATATCAGTAAAGATACCTAAAATCCCTCTTTGAAATGTTGCATGTGCATTACATAATCCAAAGGAAAGTACCCTATATTAATATGTTCCCCATGTACTTGTGAAATTATTTTTATCATAATCTTTTGGTGCTAGTTGAATTTGTTTCTATCCACTAAAACCATCAAGAAATGAAAAATATTTCTTCCATACCAAGGTACATAATACTTGAACTATAAAAGGTAGTTGAAAATTATCTTTCAAATTAGCTCTCTTCAATTCCATGTAATCAGTACACACTCTCCATTTCCCATTTCTCTTTGGAAAAATTACCAAATGTGACACCCATTAACTATCTGATATTGGATAGATGAAATTCACATTAACTTTTGTAATTCCTCCACAATTTCTCTCAGATTAGGATTCATCCTTCTTAAAGGTAGTTTAACTAGTTTGGCATTTTCCTAGATATAAAAATGATACATACAAGTTTTAGGAACTATCCCTTTCATATCAATATACTCCCATGCATAAGGAGAGGAATGTTTTTGCAACATCTTTATCAATTTCCTCTTTTGAAATTCTTCCAAGTTATTATTAATATTTAATGTTTTTCCTGAAAATATTTCTACTTGAGAATTGTCTAACTTTTCCATATAATGTAAAGCCATTTGATCAGATGGTATATATTCAATATTGCATTGTTCATGATAACTTTGATCTAGCTCATAGTATGAAGAATAAGAACTATTGTTCATTAAATTTACCAATTGATCTTCTTCATATATTTGTGAAAGAGTAAAAACTGATTGAATGTCATCAAAGTATTCATTACCATCATCTACCCAAGTTTCACTTTCTACTTCAGTTATTTTTTTTGCAAGTGGATATAGTGTGAATTTCTTTGTGGAGCTTCCATAAAAATATACATATCCCCAGATCTAAAAATTATGAATGCATCAGTTGTATCTAGCCAAGGTATACCAAGGATCAATGGATGGCCTCCTAAATTATTCTTGGGAGTTAAAATTATAAAATTAATAGGATATTCCCAAGAATCTAAGGAAAATATCACATTTTCCAATATACCATCGAGTTTGATAACAAATCTATCTGCTAATTGCAACAATGTAGGAGTATATTGAAGATTTGAAGCTTTAATTGATCCATAGTTTTTTTACTCATGATATTTATGGCTAATCCTAAATAGATCAAAGTGTTTGGAATCTCGATACCATTGATGTGAATTTTTACAATAGGGATACTTGCATCTAGATATTTTTGAACAATCGGTTTCCCCATCATAATATCAACAATTTTTCCTACCAATGGGATTTCCTTGATATATTTCCTTTTTCTTCCTAGTTTTCTAATGCATAGCTCCTAAATTTTTTTTGCAAATATTGGTATTTCATTTATAGCTTGAAGCGAAGGAATTTTGATAAAATATTCTTAAGTTCATCTAGCATATCATAATCTCGTAAAACAATTTTCCTTTCTATTCCTTTATCAATTTTGAGCCTTTAAGGAACAAGTGGATCTTATAGGGAAATAGAAGCTTTCTCTACTAGAGGAACTATAGGATCTCATTTTATTTTATCATCTTTCAATTGTATAGGGAAATATTCCTTTGGGGAAGTCTTTTCTTGGTCAATATTTTCATATTTTCATGAACTTCATCCTATTTAGATTTTTGGATGGAATCTGTTGGTGACTTATTTTGCAAAACCCTACCAGACCTAAGTTGAACATCATTTAGACCTAATGGGGTTATAATACAAGATTTAAAATTTTGGCCTTCAATATTATAGACAACTTGTTGATTTTATTTTTTTGATTTGGGAGTGGTTGAACATGTAGTTGATTTAATTTTTGAGGAAATGATGTGGACAGTAATGAAAGTTGTTTATTTGATGTTTGATCTTGAAATTGAGGGGGTTGATTATGTTGAGGAGGATAATATTGTGGTGGAAAATAAGAATAATATTGTTGAATTTGAGGATATTGAGGATTTATACCATAATTATTTTTCCAACCATGTGCCCAAGATGGATTTTGAGGTTGTGGGGGACAATGTTTCCAAGGCATAGGTGCAATATAGTTATTCTGTGGTTGTGCATATGATTGATATTGAGTATTGAAACATTGAGTCATATTTGGTTATTGATTTTTCCATGGTCTCTTAGCAACAAAGCAAAGTGATTCACCCTAGCTTGTTATAGCCTCATATTTAAAAACAACTTTACGACCAGGTATTGATGGAAATTCCCTTGTATCATGATTTTCAAAACATATGACACAAGTTTCTATACTATCAAGGGGACATTCTCTCAAGGCATGTTTCTTTCTACATCTGGGACATAAAATAAATAATGCAACATTCTCAGCTTTTTTCTTGTTATGTATCTTGAGAGTATCTAATTGTTCACTAAGATTCCCAAGTAGAGTTGTTTCGAAGTTATCAAGAAAATTACCTATTTCATCTCTACTTACAGTTCCAGTTGTAGATTTACTAATTCTTGACATGACATGATCTATTGGATTTTTACCAGTTCTATCCTTTCCTCTTGAAATATGTTTACAAAAATCATAGATTTCATTGAATGAAAGTCGAGAAATATATTATTTTCTGATTAAGTTGAGAAGATCAATCCACTCATCTCTTATAGATTTCAAAAAATGAGTTTTTAATGTCTCATCATCTAGTTCATGAATCTTATCCCTTTTAACATTATAGGTAAATATTTCAACTAGGTCTTCAAGGATTTCATCCTCTTTTTGCATCATCTTAAAGACTTCATCCATAAGGTTATGGGGCATATAATAATACTTTTATTTTTCTAAGAAAACACTTTTCATTTCTTTCCATGTTCTAATAGTATGTGCTCCTAGTCCCATGAACCATTTAAGTGCTCCATCCTTAAGAGTGTTTGGAAATAATTTAAATTTTAGAGCATCAAGTAAGTAGTCATAAGACCTACATAAGAATTCAAACTCGAAAAGAAATGTTTCTAGATCCTTAGTTCTTAAACCATGGAAATTAGAGAGAATAAATATGAAATATTATTCATTATGGTTGTGGTATCTTCATCAAATATAGGAAATCCCTAGGGATCTGGTTCTCCCCTACCTCCTCTACCACCTTTTCCTCCACCTCGTCACTTTCTCTACCTCCTCCACCTCCAATACTAGCACTAGTACAAAATGGCTAATTAGTTACTAAAAAAACGACTAAATTTTGCATATAAATGACTATTTTTCGGTCGGTGACCAATAGTAACTAATTTACAGTATCTTATAACGTGACCAACTTTTGGTCATTTTTAGCTTAGTCGTTAATTGGTTATCTCAATTTTTTTGTTTAGTAGTATATTTGGTCATTAATTTAGTCACTGATTTGGTCATTAATTTGGTCATTAATTTAGTCATTGATCTGGTCATTAATTTAGTCATTGATTTGATTATTAATTTAGTCACTGATTTGGTCATTAATTTAGTCATTTATTTAATCTTTGATTTGGTCATTAATTGTCACAATTAATGACCAAATATACAACAAAATATATTACTATATGATCACCTGAGAAAACCAATTAATGACCAAAGAAATATGACCAAAATGTTGGTCGTGTTATAAGATACTGTAAATTAGCTACTAATAGTCATATATATGCAAATTTTAGTCATCGTTTGAAACCAATTAATAACCAAAGAAATATGACTAAATTTTGGTCATGTTATAAGATATTGTAAATTAGCTACTAATAGTCGTATATATGCAAAATTTAGTCGTCATTTGTAATCACAAATTTATCATTTGCAGTAGTCATTTATCTTTTTTGGTAGTTTCATATTCATTATATAAACAACTAATTCAGTAGTTTATATTCATTTCATTTAGTTTCATTAATAGTCATTATAAATGACTAATTTAATCATATATTCATTTTATTTGTGTTCATCATTAATCAATATAAACTACTAATTTAGTAGTTTTAAATTGATTTTGTGTTCATTATTAATCAACATAAATTAATTTGTATGATTTAAAAAATGTCATACAATGTGCATGTTCATCTAATATGAAAACACAAAGTTGCATATTTTAATTACAATACTAAACAATAAATGCAAGTATAAATAATTTCAACTACATAAATTATATTATATGAAATGTTGAAGTATTACAATATGAGTTTCCAACTTAATATTGGTTGGACTACAATTTACACATGAAATCGTGTTTCAGCACTTCAAAAATTTATCGTTGTGTTTTCAAGGCATTGCAGGTGAATTCACCAACTTTGAAGACTTAACCATCAGTCTTTGTATGTGTCTTATGCGAGATATTGGCTCCAAGGGTATCACCAGACCAGTTCTCCTCTCCCTCTTTTTGCATTTGTCGCTCAAATGTTATTTCTCCCCTCTTTTTTCAATTCATGCTTCTTACCATCAATACTGAGTTCATTTTCTGAAAACAAAAGAAGATACAATGTAGATTGTAAAATATGAAATAGAATGAACACTAGAATATAAAATAAATTAGACTATAAATAATTTATACGACATATACCTCAACATAAACAATGTCAAAGCCATTTTTCCACATACAAGTAAGAAACTTGAACAAATTTTCTTCATTAGGGAAATAATGGTCACTATAATGTGGCCAGTTAACCTGTATAAACAAAGCAAATAAAATGTCACCATATATAGAAAAGAACACCTTAGTAACATAGTATTCAACTTTCAAGGAAAGCTTAGGAAAAATCATGTTAACTGAGTTATATGCTAAAAAGCTCAAGTTGTAGATAACTTGTGCAAACAAATAATCTGAGGTGTGATGTTTAATCCTTGTCGTTTTATTGACAACAATATTTCATTTTCTAAAGCATGAAATTAGTCAAGTATATAAACATGTACTCAAATAACAACATGAAAGTAACTTTTTCTGATAGTCATGAAAACATTTTAACACAAAATAGCAATAAGGATTCCAATCAACATAGTGTAATAATAATTTTATCTTCAAACTTTGGTTGTTGTTTAAATGAACATGATACTAAGTATTTTCAATTTCATAGTTAAAAGACAAAACAAAATCAAAAGAAATGTCCAAAATACAATCAAACAATAAAAAGTGGATATTATGGAATGGAAATTGAAATTATAAAAAATTTGTTTACCTTTCCATCGATGTCATGTCTGGCATTCCTAAAACACTTTCTTTCCCAAAATAACCATGAGGTGAAATAATCACAACATTAAAAACCATAGGAATTCCTACTAAAAACATTTCGAAAGTCAATGGCTCAGATGTCTAAGTGATCTCTAACAACGAATGAACCATATCCAAGACGTGATATGCATTGCCTCCCCATCCTTTTTCCAATGACATTTCCTGTAACCTATCCACAACAGAGACAAGTAGCGATCAAACAAAGACATTAACATTTATTTTCATCTTTTATATCTATAAAATTTGAATCGGGTTTGTTTCATAAACATATTAATTCATATTTAAAGTCTTCCTGACATATGAGAAAGTATCAATCAAGTAGGACATCAGAAAAATAAACCTCAATGAGGTCCTCAAAAAATTTCTATAATATCAATATTTTTCTTGTTGTGATATCTTGGGAAGAAAAAATAACATATCTGCAAAATAAAAATACATATATTACTTCTGGTCAAACGTTGTATATGGTGTATTCTTAAGCAATTTTTTAAAATGTTCCTCTGCCTTTACCAAAGTGAATTGTAGCTTGGTTAAACTATGTATATTTTCATTCAACATCAATTTCTGCAAGATAAATGTCACACATTATTCTTTCCCATTTTTCAACATGCTACATATGATAAATTGAAAGTCACATAAAACCAAGAGCAAACCCTTTTTTAACCAAAACAAACAAACAAACAATGTCTCTAATAAAACATCATTATAATATTAGAAAATGAAAAGAGGGTGGACCATTTTTGTTGTTTGACTTTACCTATTTTTGTTAAGAAAGTGCTCGAGCTTCAGGACTGAACAAATGTGAGGGAAGTCGTAAATGTGAAAAAAATTATGTTGACCTAATTTGTAGACTTCTTCAAAATGATGTGAATAATGCCATTTTTGGATGTGGTAAATCTCATAATAAGAAATGGCTTGCATTCTAATAAATTACATTGCAATGACTACCCTGGGCCTCCACGGGTTATAGATCCTCAGTATGTTAATCTTGATGATGAAAGAGAGATGGCAACGATAAGTATGGGTGGTCCTAGTTTGTATGGTGGATATCTTCAAACCAAGGTTGTCATCTCAATGAACCTAGGTTCTAACATGGTAAACCTAGATCTAGTCTTCACCCAATTTCATTCCATCATACTTTTTCAAGACTCAAGAGGACATAATGGTCCTTAGCTTATAGTAGGGTTGCTTTTGAAGTTATAGATAAAGCTTATCCAAAGCAAATGGATTTTTGGGCTCCAAGAGATATGGATAATTTAAATGATAACAATTATATGTTTTTTCCCAAGATTCAAATGTAGGGATACATTTTGTGGATTTTACTAATAAATAGAATGAGAGAAATAATCCATGAGGAGAATCTACTAGTCATTGTGATTAGGGAAATACTCAGAGATAATAAGACTATTTAGGTTCAAATCAAAGATGGTGTTGACTATTGTAGCTCCTCAGTTGTTGGTAGTTTTTAAGGTAGGAATTTCAGTTCTTCAAGGGTGGGGTCCTTCAGCATAATTTCATTTTCCTTGGTCCCATCACCCAAAAGAAAAACATAATCAATAAAGAGTAAATATGTCAAGTTTAGGGCAATTCCTATTTTTATAGTTGTCAAGCTTATAATTCTTTTTTACTCTGTTATAACTCTATTGAGACCACCTACTGTACAGTAAAAAAATAACAGAGGAGCCATTATTCATACCTACCCATGGTCTCTTGTAGGCATGATAGAAGAATAGGCTGATCCATTAATTAGAATTTCAAAGATATTGAGGAAAGACAATTCATTATCTAGTTAACCAATTGCACATTTAACCCTATATGGATGAGTAGCCCTAAATAAAGCCAATTTTCTCTATCATGTGCCTTGGAAACACAAACTCACTAACTGCTTGTAATTTTTTGGTTTGATGTTATAAATTCCTTCTTGGGCTACTCTTATTCCATAATGGATTTGTTTCCCAGGAAGGATGCAAAATTGTTCTAATGACATGGAATCAGCTTAGTGGATTTTGACCCTAAATGCACTAATTTTTGCAATGATTTTTTAGATTCAATTACATAGTGATATGGGTCTGAAATCATCTCATCCTTGTCTAATTTTTTGGGATTAAAGTCTGAAATGTTGAATTGAAAGCTCCCAAATCCTGCCTGTGTATTTTAATTTGTCAGCAATTCTTAGTTGGTCTGTTTGAAGGAAGTCATAGAAACCCTAGAAGAATTCTATTGTCCTGCGAAGTAGCTGAGGGTTATTATACTTTTGGAAACAATGCAAAATTGTTTGTAATTCTTCCTTTGATATTCAATCCATCAATGCCTCATTACCCACCTCACCTACAAAACAGGGGAAATATGAAGTCATCTTCAACTATCTCTCTTAAATTTATTCTATCATCCTCTTTATAAATTCCCTCAAAATGGTCTGTTTATGATCAAATTGCTCCTCAAGATGAGACACCTTCTCATGAGGAAAATTTCGTTGATAAACAACATCTTGAGGCAATTTTTCATTATAATTATGAGATGTTGAAGAGAGAAAAGATTTGCTATTTAGTAAAGGCTATGCACGAATTTTAGTGATTTGGTACAAGGAAAGACATGTGCAGTGAGGGAATTGTGGAGATTCCCTACAACTCTTTTCCCAAATGTGACACGTGAGGATGTATGCTTATTAAACAACTATATTTGAGAACGTGCACCATTTTGAAGGCAAAGCTATTTTGGATGTAGGCGCGGGAAGTTTGACGTAGGCTCTTACACTCGACCCGACAGCCCACCTGCATGCCTATTACTATGATCTATGTGCTTCCCCACTTGTCAACTGCAGTTGCTCCGATTCTCAGTCATATTGTGGCTAACAGACCGTCACTACGGCTTCAACTAGGCTACTCGACCACATGTGTGGTGGTTATTAAACATGCACTGACACAAGTCCAGCTAGCTTTGATAGCACTCCATCCACAAACTAATTATGCTGACAGTTACCCTTCTATCGGTCATTCATGTCTTTTCCCTAGAGATTTCTAAGCAATTGAGTGGTGTCGACTAGTCTAGCCCGTGTTGCTTCCTTCTTAGTGATTTCCACCTTATGCTTCTTGTGGTTTTGTTTTTTTCGAGTGTGGGCTTGTGTGCGGGCCACAGTTCTTCCACCAAAGACTGTCAACCATACCTTCCCACCTCTCTTGGAAAACTACACTAGAAACTACGTGCTTCTTCGAGGTGATGTTGGTAGATCCTTTTCTACCAACCGGAAAGTCGGCCACCCCTTCTTCGCATAGTTTCCTTTTCCTATTGGCAGCAGGGTTCGACCCTTATTTCAACCACTCTATTTTTTCCATGACTGACACAGCCTTGTCACTTTTGTTAATTTATTCAACCCCTATACAACATACAAACTGATCTATATGACCATTTTTCAATCCTTAAAAAATAAAAATAAAAAATTGCTTCAGGGCACTATACAACCGATTGACTTCGGTCCAAAAAACACATTATCTTGCAAGAAAAAAGCGAATAAGACCCATATATGACAAAATTAGGTTCCTATCAATCAGTGCAAAGCTTAACAATGCCCGACACAGGGCAGGGTTGTTCGAGCATATAAAATAGGATAGGTTACAAAGCTAATAGGTTGTGTAACAGTAATATTTCAAAGCCTTTTGTTTACTTCATGTATATCTCTACAAGAAGCTCCTTTAAGGCCAATAATGTATTACTAACTATCTAATGGTAGAGATTTTTTTATTCCATAAAAATTCATGTAAAAGAATGGAAAGACAAACGTGTGCAGGAAAAGAGTTGACAGTGAGATTTTTATGCATATTTAGTCAGATCACGAGCTAAAAACTAACCAACCATTCACTTGTCAACATGAGAGAGCACAGATAAACCACAAAATTGATCAGGCAAAATTGTGAGCAGTCTACCTTGAAATTTTCTTAATTACACATGTCTACTAATGCTGACTGGATACAAACATTGAATTTTTTTCTTCTTGAGAAATCCCTCAAAATCCCCTCAATTCTTGGGCATGAAGCTTTCTAAATGAACTCCTGATTTTTTGTACAAAGCAAATAATACAGGCTCCCCCTTCAATCTCTTAATATCTTCCAAAACAGTTCTAGGAACTTCTATTGCATGACCATTTTCTAATAAGCTTCCTGGATTTGTACCCCCATCCTTGATTTCCCTTGCTATATCTTCAATAAATAATATCCCTTCAACAACCAGTTTTGTGAGAATCCTACCAAGGAACTCAAGAGCCTTGGGCGCATCAACAATAGCATTCTCCAATGAAAATAGTACAGTCTCCAACCTAGAAACATCAAAAATATATATAGTTATAATTCATAATTGCAAATGACCATAGACTGTAGCAGTCCTACAATAAATTCAAACTTGAATAAGAACAAACTCAAAATTTCACACTACCCTTGAGTAAGTTGTCCTTGATTTAGCAAGAAAGGCTCAGACCTGCATAAATGTGTAAGTAGATTCCCCAGAAGATAAATTTCAACATCTTTCCTAGCAAAAGAATCTAATATCCAAAGTGAAACCATAGTTGAATGGAACAATGGTTCTTTAAGGTCATCTACACAAAACGTTTCCTCCTTCAAATCTCTCACACTGGATGGTATGTCATGTGAAATTAAGAAAAAGTCAGGGAAACATGTCGACTTCTCTAAAAGACATAGTGAAAATGCATGGAATCTTTGTAAAGGAATGCACCTATAATATTCTTTAATTGACATTTCAGCCTTTTTCCTAAGTTGAACCTCAATGAGTTGTGAACTCAAAGTTCTTTGAGAAGAATGTTCTTACAGTTGAAATTCAACATTTGCAGTCTTCCCACCTCTGTCACCTGATGAGTATGAATTCTTAAACTCTCTTATGTCATTATCCAAAACATTTATTTCCCGAACACATCATTTTGCAAATAAAGGCTTTTCTGCAGCATAAGTCCTTGCCAAAATTTCATCTCTCATACCAACTAGCATCCGGTCATAACTGCAACCCGAAATCGGACCTGCACCTGTTCGTTTATTACTTAGAGATTTGAATGGTGGAATATCTGCTAGAGCACTCTTAGCATATGGCAAAAGTTGAGCCCTCCATCCTATTCCCTTGCCAAGACCTCCCTTAGGACCAAGAGTCAAGTGGCCATCATCAGAATCTCTGTGTGTTGAAGGGCTTGGCATAGACTGATTTTAAAATTGAGCCCTATCCACAATCCAAGCATCTTGACTAGTGAATCTACGGTCACGTGGTCCTATATGGGTTTGTGGCCCTTTAATCCCACCCATATGTGGAAGCGAAACCATCTGTGCACCTGCCATGTAAGGTGGAATCGCAAGTCCTCTCACACCATGATCAAGTGGTGTCACAAGTCTCTGACTTGAATGTCCCATATTGGTACCTCGAGAGAGGCCTCCCTGTCCATGTAGTTCTTGCACAACATCCCAATGCACTTCCTCTATTTTCTTGGGGCCCTCAACTTTCCTCCTTTGTTTCCATCCATTCCTCCTCAGATCAATCAAATCCTTCAACATGAACCTCAGCCTAGAGGGAAGCCCTTGTTTATTGGACATTTTTGTCATCCTATCGAAGTAAACATCAATATGTTCTTTGGCCTTTGAATGGTCAATCATATGACTAATAGTGCTCATCAGTTTGCACAAATCTTCAACATTTTCCTCCTCTATATGTTGAAATTTACCAATTAATTTCTTGATGCATGCATGCATAATTCTTTCGGTCAGCATACTTTCTTTATAAAACTTACTAATAAACCTTATATTTCCTAGCATTCATTTTCGTGCTGCAGCCTTCTTCTCCCATATTTCTCCTGCTGAAAGGCTTTTTTCACCATGCTCTTCTTCCTTGTTAGCCTCTGCCTCTTCTCTTTCATCTTTTTTAAATTCTTCCTGACATTTGTTGACAAGAACTCGCTTGAAAACAACCTTCTCATTTTCTTCATAAAATTCTAGTATTCCCGTAGCAAGCTGAAAATAGTATTTTGCATACATTTCACAAAAAGTTGGCTCCATCAAGGCTTTGTCAAATATTTTAGATATTATACCATGAAGACATGATGCAGATTCCATGTTCACTTCTTTGACCTATTCAAAAATTTCTCAAAGTTTTGGGGCATTAATTTATTAAGGATGGATTTAATTTATCTTTGTTTCAATTGATCCTCATCAGAAACCTTGCCCACTTCATATCAGTTCTCTGATATATGAATTGTGGGCAGAGAAGGCTATGGAGGAGGAATCAAATCCTTTTGCGAACCAGAATCACGCTGCCACCTATCAACATCAGAATTATTTCTCACTAGTCCAACTTGTGGAAGTGGTGCTTACACATAAGGCCCTCCAAGAAGGATGGCATTCATACTCATTTGTGTTGCACAGGTATTTATTTAAAATTCAGGATTATAACCTTGGTCAGGTCGAAGCACATCAGAGGAACCACTAAGATCCGCATCCATCTGCATATCACAGCCATCAGAAAAAGCATCCACCGGCTTGGCCCATCTATCATCATCCAAACTATCCATATTTCTCCCACGACGTTCAAGTAGATAATTCCCACTCACTTGCCTATCAAGTCCGCTTGCAATACCTTCTAATGCATCAGCCTTTCCTACATGACTTGCAAGTGCTTGGGAATTTCCAAGTAATTCAATCGTGTCTGGACAAATTTCAAAATGATTTGGTAGATCTTTTCACTAATCCTTGATTGCCAACAAAAAATCTCTAGAGTACTTTCTATCTCTTGAACATTTAGTAACTAAAATAGCTACTTGATTCATAGGAGTTGAAAGCTCAGCTGCATCTTCCCAGTCATCCACTTCTTTCAGGACTTGCTTCTCAAGCTCTTTTGAAGAATTCTTACTCTTGACAACATTGGTTACTATTTTGGATGGTTCTGGAAGGTTCACATCTTCCTCCTCCTCTTGAACCTTATAAGCATTATATAAATCCCTGTGGGAGTTGCAGCATTTTCCTTACTGAAAATCCTTCTTTTTATTCTTCTTGTTGACAACTACTACCTTGGCAGCATCACCAATATTTGCAACATTGTTCTTTGCAGAAACATTGGAAGAACTTCTATTCTCCTTTTCTGTCAATCTAGCTACTAAATACTGCTTTCCTTCACTTTCAACAGGAAAATATGGCACCTGAACTTAAGCAGACATTTCACAAATATCACTATTAGTGGTGGATTCTTGACCCTTATCTTGTGCGTCAACTGCCTTCACATTGGCAGCTGAACCTTCCCCAAGTAATTTAGCACTGTCATAGTTAACCCTACCTTTGTTTCTATATCCAGAAGATTTTTTTCAGTCAACAACTTTGTTACCAGATAGAAAACCTTGTTTTTCCTCCAAAATAGCCATATCAACTTTAGAAAGCCTTGATGTAGCTTCTGATTGTAATTCCCATTCAGATACCTTGCCTGTATCTGCTGTTGACTACTCAGATTCAAATAACACTTCACCCTTTTTCTCTTTGAGAATATTTTGATCAATAGCCACTGTGTCATTGTCATGTGTAGCCAGTTGAGATGCCAACCTACTCTCCTGCATTCCATTGATTTTGCTCTCCCCAGCATGTAAACTAGCTTTTTCTTTTCCAATGATAGAATTGGAAAAATAAGTCAGCTCTTTTTTTATGTCAGCATCAGGTGAACTTGACAACTCACATGGGGAATTAGAAACCACAACAGTCCCATGCTCAGGATTGAGAGAATTTCCAAGATCTTGCTTCTCTCCAATTACAGAATTAACAAAATTATTGTTGCAGCTTTGTCTAACATTATCGCTTGTTGATTCAGAAGATTTGTCTAACATTATCGCTTGTTGATTCAGATTGTTTATTCTTCACACTTCTAAGTTTTGAATCTGATTTAATGCCATCCTCACTACATGTATTCTCCCACAGGCCATGAGTAATGTCCGTGGTGGGGCTGTGATCTAGCAGCAAGCCGGATAACTGATGATGACCCAGGTTCAGGATCTAGATGGCATACTACCCATGATAATCTCATTGAATCAGTTGGGGTTATTGGGTTGGGTTAGGAAAAGTGGCTCTCATGGACATCTGGAAAGGCTCCAGCACGAATGGCCCGGGGACACATGCATATTTATATTATTGGACAAGATAGGATATAAAAATTTTATAGCTTTTGAATAGATGACACAACCTCTTCTAGGCCTATTTTCCTTGGTTGAATATGCCTCTTACATTTTCAAGCTCAAAGAGTTGGCATAACTGGTCATTTCCAATTTTACTAGGCATTTTGCTAGTTTCATGCCATTAGGTTCCAATTTTGAATTCCATGGGTGAGGTGTGCTATCCACTAGTTTATATTGGGGTTTGCACAAAAAATCCAACATATAAAAATGAAGGAAATAAGGGTTCTAATTCATGTATTTTCACAGTTGGCTGATCCCATGGAGTTAACAAGGTAGCTCTATGCATCAACAATGGAGAAAATTAGTGACAAATAACAGTGATTTTTTATTTTAAATCCTTAGTACGAGATCACAGAAGACAGTAGTCAGATTCAAATTTCAAAGAGGACAACAATCATTGAAGGCACAACAAGTCTTCAATGTGCGAAAGAATTCGTCCCTTTGAAAAAGTTTGTACAAGGCAGGAGGGATATTACACCTGTCTCCAGGGCACGCATAATTAGTTAGAAGTACTCAGGAATTTTTTCATACAGATATCAGTGTCACTCAAGCATTCCTTGAGATCTTTGGCCACAAACAATGTAGAAATATAACATGTCAGAATCAGCTTCCTATGGATGATTGCAGCTGTGAATTTTGTAGCACGAAGAGTGGATTATGTAGCCTTTACATGTGTGTTATTTGGAGCAAACTTGAATTTCAAGTGAATACTTGCTGATGGGTAGTCTGTGATATTTTTTCCCACTAGACATAGACATATTGTGCAATCGGTGAAGGAGAAATAAGCATGGGTATCAGTATTAAGGGTTGTGCAGGGTCATCCAAAATGCTTTTCATATGTATGGCTTGTAAGAGAACACTGGAACTATTAGGGTAAAGGATTTTTTTCAGCAATGTGCACTTGCTTGTGATAGGAAAACCATTGTGAAGGAATTTGATTGTGTTCAGAGGATATTTCATGGAAGTGAAAACTCCAAGGGGAGAAAACTATTTTGAAAGTCCAAAGAATTATTGGAAAGAGTGGAGTTGATGATGAGGCTACAATTTGTAAAGTGATGCAACGTCTCTTTCAAGATTTGGAGATGGGATTATACTTGGGGACCTCCTTATTCGATTTTTGAAATACCTTGTTTGATCCAATGATATGGAAAATAAAGCCTTGTTGAGAAAATAGATTGTCATCATTGAATCAAGAAACTTGTCCATAGATGCACTCTACATGATACTCTTCACATTAAGAGTGGTGTTTGGAAACGGTATTTTTATACAAAGCGTAGATCACATTAAGTGTTGCCTTCCAAGTGGAGATAGTGGCATCATTATAATACTTGATGTTCCAGGACAAGCAACGATTTTTCACCTATATCAGACTTGGAATTGAGGCTCTTAGGAAAAGCAGTACTGGCATTATCGAATATGCTTACCAGAAAAAAAAAAATTTTGAAAGGCCTTCATCTTACTATGTGAAATAAGGATAAGTGTTCAAATATGTTGAGGATTAAAAAGATGAAACTAATGCATCTTACATACATTTAGCACAGGTCAAGTGGCAGACTCGTTGGTAGATTTTAGTTTCTTCTGAGAGAATAATCCAAATGAAAATGGATCCCAAACAACCCTTGTTCAATAGCACAGACCTCAAAGAGAGAGGAATGCTCCCATCCTGATCCATAATTATGGTGATAAGGGGACTTAGGGTTTATATATAAGTATATGTACATGTGCCACATTGGAAAACGTTTTGATGAGCCAACCTACAAAATTGGAATAGACCAACCTGTTCATTTTGGAAGCCAACTTGTATACCTTGCTATGGATGTATTACAAATTATTTTTTCAGCTAATTCGAAAGATTACCCACCTTTTGTGGGGTCTCTGCCTACAATTCCATTAGAGGAACCTGAGGAGCATTGGTATTCATGACATGGAGATTTCACACTTGGTTTGTGGGCCTCCTTTGAGGAGAAGCCCCCTGCATGGATTTTTCATTTATATTTCATAGACTACATATTGTATGTGGTAAACCATTTATTCTCTTTCAAAATCTGCAGGCATGTACAAACCTGTATATTCCCCTTGAAGGCTGGAATGCCCAGTCTAAAATCCCTACATTCACCATTTAAAGAGAAATTGGGTTTGGCTCACGTGATTTAAGGAGGAGGAATATCTTTGAAGACCGAATTACTCTATAATTTCATTTAAGTCATTACTCTATGATTTCCTTAAAATCATAAATAAGTTATGCTAGATCTTCAACGGAATAAATATCATGATGTGGAGGGATAATAAGTCCCACATTGGCAGTTGATTTTCTTGTAACATCAATATCACCAATGAATTTATGGCCAATGGAGCAGCATCCATCACATATACACATGAATGCAAAGATTTTCCACTCGTCCTGTAGACCTTGAAACTTGATAAGAGTGGACAGAATATCGGGAAGCTCAGGCACAAAAGAGAGAAGTCACAGAGCATCTTTGATGTGCCAACTTCCAAGTGACATTGAATGAAGACAAATTTAATTAAAATTTTGAACCACAGGAGACAAAGGAAAAGAAGTTTGAACCACAAAATTTTGAAATTTTGGCTACAATTTACAAAGAAATTGATTTTTTTAAGTATTTCAGGGTGTTTGTAACAGTGATAAGTGTCTTTGAGATTACAAAAGTAGTGTCTATGTCATGACAAAATCAGTGTGTCTGTCTTCCTTTTTGGAAAAATATTATTAAAGGATTATCTAGTAAAGGAACAATTTGGAAAGGGAAATGACTCTCTAGTTGGCAAACTACAACTGTCAAAGTCTATTCTACAATTGGCCAATTCTGAAAATATCAGCAAATGTGTAGTCCGATAAGGAACATAACAGACCAAAAAATATTATCTTGTTGGCCTGGAAGAGTGTATAAGGCTTGCAGCAGGTTGGGTCTATGTTATGGGGGATTGGATTAATAAGGCTTTAATGGAAAAGATGGTCCAACATATTTGCAAGGAAGAAAACAAGCTTTAAGGCAAACTACACAGGCACCATATCCCCAGAATGCCTGCTCCTTCATCTGTGCTTCATTTGATACAACCTGGACATAATTGAGTATTATATTTTTTGGGATAGCAAGGATGGATCCAAGGCTAAGTTTGTGAAAACCCATGGAACTTGAAGATAACACTTTCTAGCATGGAATATTTAGCAAGTCCAAAGAGGACCTTACAACAACTCTTGGGATCTAGTGTTTAGAACTTTAGGTATAAAGCTGAAGATGGACACCTTTAAGGAGATACATAGGAAAATATTGGAGGAATTTAGAACCCAAATCAATAGAGATGCAACAAAACACTCAACAAAAATCCTATAAATTTCATAATTCCAACGAGGGGGGACATGATGAATGAAAATGGAGAGCTTCCAAAAATGGATTGTACACGGTAAAGAGAGGCCATGAAAGAAGGTGCAACTTCAACAAAACCTGGAAGAAGGTTTGGGTGAAGGAGGACTTGACTAAAGCAAAGACTTTATTACAACTATCCACTGAAAAACAACCTAACACAGGATCATATCCTGAGGAAAATGTTTCCTTGGACCTTCTTAATGCCCCCTTTGCCTCTGCTCCTTATGTGTGAGTACCCCTATTGTATTTCAAGTCATTTTAGAGAGAAACATGACCTCAACTGGAGATTTCCTACCTTGTTACCAGATCTCTTTCAAAACTGGCATATGATATCACAATCCCCAAAGCTTAAAAAAATTTGGAAACATGTTTCCAGCTATGGAATTTTGGTTGGAAAGAAACATAAGGATTTTCAGATATCAGTCTATGAGGAAGCCCTTGAGAAAGACTAGTAGCAAGCGTGGGGACATTTATAATTGAAATAGTAAAATCCATTGTGTCTAGAGAGACAAAATCCCCCAGTAGATGATTGTTGAATTTAAAAACCAAGGTAGCTTGAACCCTCCATCCCTGACAAAGGAAGTGGTACTCGCTGTAACAATCAAACTAAGAGACAAGGAGGATATTTAAGACACAATAGACCTATGGGAAACTTTAACAATCTAGCTAAGACAGAGGCATGACCAAGGGATTAAAACTGTCTTTTCAAATAGGATTTGCTCATTTGAATTGGAAGAGGACTTTTCCATAATCGTCAGAGCCTGGATGAGTAGTCAAGGGGATTATGTTTCATTCAATATTGAGTTGCATTATAGACAAAGCTGGTGAAATTACAAGCAAGTTCACACCTAGAAATGTAAATCATTACCCGAAACATCAAAACATAGCAACCAATTTGCTTTTCCAATAAGGGTTTGATATGCTGGAAAAGATGGGAATGTTCTTCTACTTGAATAAAGGGTTGGGAGTAATTATTATTGATAATATCAAGGAAGAGCATCAAAGTTTTAAATGGCACTATTATAAGGTACTTCACATTTAATCTCATCATGAAGCCTGTTGTAACACCCCTAGGATGACCCCTATGTGTGATGTACATATTATGTTTAGGCTGGTGACCAGTGAGGTTGTTGGAACTCCTGGAAACCACAAGGCTTTGGAACATCCCTGGATGGTCAAGTTGGACACCTTGGAAGGGTAGTGGCATGTGCCAATGGACTATGGATGTATAAAAGAGGTTGCACTACTTGGGTTGTGGGGTTAATGGGGAAATGAGCTTATTGGTTGGATGTTGTTGGGTTTGATACATTGAACTGCTTATGTACAGTAATGGTATGTACCTAGCTTTATATAAGCCATTGTCCTATGGAGTCGAAGCCCCAGCCCGGGGGTGACCCGTTGTTGAGAAAATGTGAGCATCGTGGTCTATGGCTGGGTGGAAGTCGGAACATCTGAAGATTTGCAGCCAATTCTTGTCTCTTATCAGATAAGTGTTTATCTTTAATGTTTTTATGACTTCTGTTATAATTAATTATATATTATTATGTACTGCATGTGAATAGTAATCTAAATGGTGTTATTATGAAATTGCATTCCTGTATATGAGTGAAATGCATCATAGAATGCATTAAACACAGATAACATATGTTACAAGAGGTGAATTGAAGAAAAAAAATCACAAAATAATGGGTTACATAGGTAGTTAAACACCACAGTAGGTGACTGGGGGCATTACACTTGCAAGGCTTAAACTCAGGCCTCCCTTAATTATATGAGTGTGAAAGATGGTGACTCCTTATGGGGTAAGAATGGAAGGATTTTTTATTCAGATCAAAGTCATTTCTGCAGTGCACTGTCTGCAGATTTTTCACCTCAACATCCTTTGTTTCTCTTAACATTTTGGTTCAATAGCTGACGAGTACCTTATGATTGAATATTATAAGCAATAAGACATCATGTTGAAGAAAATTCTAGAGATGAAAGTAAAGAGGTCATGGAGTGGGGGATGGATATTTGAACCCCTGCCTGTGATCCCTCAAAACCACCAAGGCTAAAAACCCCCCTCATTAACAAAACGTTGTGTCTGAAAGCAATGGAAGTTCTAATGATGTGGAAGGGCAGCTGCATTAAAGGAGGATACAGAACATAGTAATTATGTAAAGGGTGGCTGCTAGAAGAGAAATTGTAGGAAGAGCCACAATAAGGGGGAGCATGGATTATCTAATGTTTGATTCAGAATCAAGGAGGAGCCCCACACAAATTTACCATATCCAAACCATGATCTTGTGCCTGAACACAATATTAAGTAGCCTTTGGCAGAATCTCTGCTGCAGGCCAAAGTAGCAAAGAAAGATCGATATTTTCAAGCTTCTTATTACTGTCTATAACCACTTTATCCATCTCTAGCATATCTGCATAACCGAACATATCCTGTACAGTTCTGAAACCCATATTAGACAAAGTTCACAATGCTTTCTGTTAAATCTTCAAATATGATAAATATGTTATGGCAACTTATAATTTGTAGCATGCACTCTTTCTAGCCTAGGAGTCATTATCATGCTCAAAAAGTGAAGAAACTAAGTTTGAACACACAATTTTGTGTTAGATGGGCTGGGTGTAGATTAAGGGTGCTTTAGTCTGAGATCAGGTGTGGCACTAGCCTTATAGTCTAGATTTTTGGACTTATTATGTTGTTTTTTTTCCTTCAGAGGGAGTTGAAACCCTGAATTGCTTCAAACTCTGTCAACCTTGTGTATTGATTTGTTTTAAGGACACTTTAAACAATGTCACAAGATGTAATCCTCATCACCAATGCTAAGAGATGAGAAATTAAGTGTTATATAACTCATTTTCAGAGCATATAGATCATCAAACAATGGTGCAATAAACTTCAGGACTTGACCACATAAAATACATAGAGAAACAGTGAGAACCAAATAAAAGTTTTTATGGCAGTGACAAATCTGAGTATGTTGTTGAATTATAAAGTGGGCTATTGAGCTCATTGTTTTTCTTGCATTAGAAGGTGTTTAATACTTCATTGTGAAAAAAAACATTAAAATAATCAAGGTGTAACATGGCACATTTCAGACCTTGCTGCAGAGTGAGTAAAATGACATACAAGAAATAAATCACATGCATTGAGGTGTTAAATGAATAACCAGGAAGTTGTTCATACCATGGATCATGCAATATCCACCAAAAACAATATTAGATCTGAAGGCTTGAAGTTAACCCTAGACATCAATCTCAAATGGCATGAATTGTTCCACTTATTATTAAGTAGGTTGTTCACCCTATTTTGACATTAATTAGTCTTCTTTGAGTGTTTAGATCATAAAGATATTTCAATATTGGCACAAGTCATTGTAAATTGACCTCAAATTATCAATACATATTCAATTTTCCCAAGCATGACAACTCAATTAAGTGCTTGTCTTAGATCCAAGATAAGTAAATGGGTGAAATAAAAATATAGAAAATTAAATAACCTTGGATCTAGAGACCTAGATTTAGAGATATAGAAAGCAAAACCCTCCAAAGAATTCAGAGCAATATTCCTTTTTCTAATGAATCATCAATAGGGTAGTTCAACCATGAACCCATTACATCTTCATGAATGGAACTAGAATTAGTTAATGACATGTCATGTACAACTGACTCCAGAGTATTATCCTATCCATAAGATAAGCCTTCGCAGGTAACACAACATCCTCATTTTATAGTGTTTTGACACTGAAGTTGGAAAAGGACGCTTGACCACTTTGTTCACAACCTGACCATTTTACAAAGGAGTTCTTCGACATCATTCTCTACATCCTGGATCTCTTATGTAGTTGTACATAATCCCAATTCACCCTTGTCACATCTTAACATGCTATCCATTATAAGTTAATGTTGAGGAAGAATCCATTTTTTAGGCATGAACAAACTCTACAGATGGATGCATAGGAAGTGCATATTCCAGTTTTTGGAATGGTAGAATATTATACATGAATCAATAGAAAGTGAACACAACCTGTGAACCATCATATTTTGGAATAATGGAGATGGAAAACGAAGTTTTGACAATGACACTCTGATTGTACTTTGAACCCGTTATTGAATGCAACCACATTCACACATAGGCAGTGGAACTAGAATATTTCTAGTAGTTTATTGAGTAAAAAATGCATTTATGTCCAACAAACTTGTTAGATTAATACATGGAAAATAAAACAACAACTAACAATGAAAGAGCTTGATCCCAAATGTTCTGGAATTCAGTTTGAATACCTTATTTTTAAGTTGGAAATTACGCAGCATTGAGTTCTATGCTTCTTCAGTTTCATTTTTTTTTTTACAGGAACAAATATTGGTTTATATTAAAGCCTTGGCATGAATGCCTCTAATCAGGTTACATAATATGAGGGCAAAGCCCAGTTTTCCTCTCCTACCAGGAGCTCAATGGCTCGGCCACTTATAAACCGGTGATTCTTACATACAACAATCAAATCAATATCCGTAATTTTCCCAAGCTTGTGGATACAAACAAAATGATTCAGTAAAATACAATAAAACATGTAAGCAAAAATTTTAAGGAATGAGATCCCATGCTTCGTCCCTGTCTCTTAGAAGAGTGCCAACAGAGAGGAGGACTGCTTTATTGGCTTCTGAATCTGCATCCTTGTTATTCTCCCTCAACACATGGAAGAAGTTCAAACTCTGAAATTTTTTAACCAGTGTTTTGATTCTTGTCATCAATCTTACAAACCTGAAATTTGTAGGGGCAGAATTGTCTACTATAGTTTTTATAATGGACTGATAATTTCCAATTACATTTACCTCTTTGATGCCTAGGTCTTTGACTTTCTTGAGGCCTTGGAACAGAGCCAACGCTTTTTCTTGGATGCTAGTGTTGTGTCTCAAGCCCCAGGCATAACTATGCTCGATTTTTCCTTCTATATTATTTATGACACCTCCAACACCAGCATTCCCTAGATTGGCTTTGGCTGCCCCGTCAAAGAATAAGGAGTGTTTGGATTGCTTGTTAATCCAATCTGAGAAGTCTTTCTCATTGACTCTAATTTTCCATTCTTTTCTTGTATTTCTTAACCTTACTACTTCAGAAAACTGGAGGCCCATCATGATGCCCCATTCAAAATCCTGCTGACTTAAATTTGTATCCTCAAGCTGATTTCCCAAGCTTTCCTTCAATTGGAATTTGATCTTGATCATGACAATATTTCCATCCTGCACTTTATCTCTGAAAATTCTCTTGTTCCTCTCAAGCCAGATTTGCCAACAAATGATCTTTGACAAGGAAAGCCAGGCAACCTTAAAACATTTGTTTTTTGGAATGACTCCTGGATATCTGTGCAGCCAATTGGCAAACAAATCAGTGATGGAGATGGGAAATGTGAAATTGATTCTCCAAGGGCCCAGAAGCTCATGCCAGATCTATGTTGCGAATTTGCATTCAAGCAATAGATGGCAGGCATTCTCTCCATTTTCTTTGCACATTATACATCTGAAAGGCCCATGGAAGCCCCTTTTCTTCAATCTGTCTTCTGTCGGGATTCTGTTGTGGCACAAGAGCCAGCGAAAAAGATCAATTTTAGGAATGGACGTGTCGCTTCATATCCCCTTCCAAGGCACGGGATTAGGAGGGACGTGGGATTGTTCCAACAGTTTGATATATCCCTGCACCACAGAATAGCTGCCCAAATGAGAACCCCAACCGCGTTTGTCAAGTCTCCTAGCGTGGATCGGGGCCATGCCCTTCAAATGAGCGAATAAGTCAGCGCAGTCCAGCTTCAACTCCGTTGGCACCTGAAGCTGCTTCCAAATCTGCCAATTACAGTTATCCCAGCACAAGATGTCCCACAGAGTTATGAAGCTAGCATTGGACATCCAAGACCACAGCGCATGCAGAGATCTGATTTCAGCAAGTGGAGGATTATTCATAATGCGATCCTCCCAGATATTACTTTGTTTGCCATTCCCCAGGATCCAAAACGCATGGTGGTTGATCAACGGAGAGGCTTTAGCACAGAGCTTGAGAAAGTGTAATCTGTTTTCTGGGAGGGGTCTATCAATATAGCGTTTCCTTTGGCCGTAGAATTATTTCTTCCATAATTTAGTTTTTTCCCAACCAATATTAGGAGCTATAATCCTCCAAATTATTTTTTCTCCCATAGCCACGTTTTGAGTGCAGAGGTATTTGAAGTTCAAACCACCTTCCATCTGGGGCTTGGAGACTTTGTCCCAGCTAACAAATGGGATTCTCTTCTCATTCTGTTTACCCCCTTTCCAAAAAAACTTTCAGATGAAATCCTCCATTTTCCTAAGAATGCAAGAAGGAGCCAGCAAAACAAAGAATTGAAAAATTGGGAGACTGCTGAGAATAGCCTTGATGAGCATTGACTTACCTGCAAGTTTGAGCCAAGAGAAACCCCAGGCCTGGATCTTGAGCTTGAATTTTTCTAACAGAGGGAGCCAATCTCTGCTAAAGGCAATCTTGTGGAAGATTGGGAGGCCAAGATACTTGAACGAAGACCAGTTGGAGGAGGCAGCAAAGCCCAAACATCTGGAAATGGCACTGAGAGTATTGGCCAAAATGTCCCAACAGTATATATGAAATTTCCCCTTATTTATTTTACTGCCCGTTTCATCACAGTAATCATCCAACACATCTTTGAACCTTGATGCCGAAAGCACAAAGGCTGCGCCCAGCAATAGATAATCGTCGGCAAACAAAGCATGATTTATATTTTTGACTCCTCTTGCAATGTTGAGACCCATAATATCTTGGTATTGCTGCTTCTTGTCCAAATAAAAGCTAAGAACAGAAGCTTAAAGGACAAATAGGAGGGGGGAAAGAGGAAACCCCCACCGAAGCCCTCTCGTAGCTTTGAAGAAATCTGTTGCTCGCTCATTCACTAGAGGGGCGATCCAAGGCTCAGAGATACAAGCCTGAATCTCGTTGGTAAAGTTAATCCCAAACCCAAGCTTATGCATAACATCCAAGAGCAATTTGTGTCTAACACGATCAAAGAAATTTGCTAGGTCTAGTTTGACAACCATACCCTTTTCTTTTCGATGTAGGCTTGAATGGATCGCCTCTTGAACTAAGATGAAATTTTCCACAATCTTCCTTCCATGAACAAAACCACCTTGGTTCTCTGAGATAATACTAGGAAGGATACTTTTCAATCTGTTGGCAATCACTTTGGTTATCATCTTGTAGCCTATGTTGCATAGAGAAATAGGGCGAAATCTATTGAAATTATTGGCTCCTTTTTCCTTAGGGATGAGGGCAAGAAAGGCAGAGTTAGTGCTGCCCCCAATTTTCTGACAGGCTTTGGATTTCAAAACCATTTTTTACAAATCCTTTTCCACTATCTGCCAACAATATTGAAGAAATCTGGCTGTAAAACCGTCCGGTCCTGAGGTTTTTTCGGGCTCCATAGCAAAGAGAGCAGCCTTTATTTCCTTTTTAGAGACCTTTGCTTCCAATAACTGATTCATCCTGGAGGTAATCTTTGAAGGAACCACATCTAGGAATTTAGAATTATTGACCATCACCCCTTCTTCACTGTAAAGATTTTTAAAATGAGAGAAGGTTTTCCTTTTAATGCTAGTGAAATAATTGTGGGTTATGGTCTCTTCCTTGATTTATAAGATGGAGTTAAAGCTTCTCCGCGCTTGGGCTTGCTTATGGAAGAAGGAGGAGTTCATGTCTCCCACTTTAAGCCAAAGACTGCGAGATTTTTGTCTCCAATATTCTTCCTCTGATAGGCATGCCTTATGAAACTTTTGTTGTAAATCTGCCTCCCTATCTAGAACTTCTTTTTTAATTTCTGAATTTTCCGAATGCAAGTGATGGAGCTCCAGACTGTCTTGGACTTGTTTTCTTTCAGTTGCAAGGTTAGGGAGGGATTTGGCCCAACTTTTCAGAACATCTTTCACTCTTCCGAGCTTCTCCTCCCAAACGAAGAAGGAGGAACCCTTGACAGGCAGCCTGCAACATTCCTTAACCTTATTCATGAAGTCTGACCCCTTGACCCATAAAGGACTAAATCTGAATGGAATAGGGTCATGATCAATTTGGGCCAGCAGTTCAAGCTTGATAGGTTTATGATCTAAAACTTTGCAAGGGAAAATATGCATTCTAGCCTCTAATCCTAAAAGGAGAAAATAACTTTGAACGAGAAATCTATCTAGCCTTTCAACAATATGCCCCGGACCGACTCTTTTGTTTTACCAAGTGTACTTACCATTAGAGGGCTTGATGTTGAGCAAGTCCCAATCCTACATGAGGTCCTCCACCCATTCCCTTGCAGGATCCCTTACGATGCTGCATCCTCACTTCTCTGACAAGAGCAAGGTGAGATTAAGATCGCCAACAATGATGGTGTTTTCCAGATTCTCCATTTCTGCCAGATTTCTGATGGAGTCCCAGCAGGCCTTTTTCTCCCCTGCATTTACTGGGACATACACATTGAAGAGACTAATGACCTCCTTTGTATCAAGATGTTGAAGTTTCAAGAACAGCCAGTGAGTATTTAGGATCTCAATGACCATCGATAATTTGCTAATATTCCAAAGAGTGCCCAACCTACCCGAGGCTCCTCGAGCAGAGACTGCCTATCCTCCACCTTTATTCCAAAATTTCTTACTTATTTGGAGGAAGTATTTGTCCTCCATTTTTGTCTCTTGAATAATAATTCTATCTGGGATTTCTATCCTTAGAATACTTCTTATTGCTTCTTCTTTCACTCTGCTCCCCATACCTCTGCAATTCTAGGAGACAACCTTCATCACTTACTTTTTTGGGTGTGATGAGCTCCCTTGGAGCCCTGTGTCTGGTTTCTTTTCATCTTCGGAGTTTTTTCTAAGAGTTTCTCGAGGTTTGGTTGACTACCCTGGAGCTTATCTTTATAGGTTTCCTGTTCTCTCTTTTCTCGGATAGACTTACGGCCTCTTGTCGATCTTCTAGCCGAAGTTTGTGAATCCCCTATTTCTCCTTCCTCCTTTGATTGCTCCAAAGACTTGTTCTTCCTCTTCAACTTCTGCATGTTTTTCTTTAGGTCTATCTTAGGCACTTTCTCCTTGCCTCGAGCTTGAAGGGGTCCCTTTGTCTAGGGTCACTTTCTTTTGCATCTCGACCTCCTGGGTGTCCTCTAAAGCTGAGCTTAAGGGCCCGAATTTTTTTTCTTGACCATTCGAGGGAGGGGTTTGTTGAACAGTAGCCGGCTGAGGGCCTTTACCATTTGGGACCCCAGATTTGGGGGTTTTATGGGAGGTCTTTGACTTCTTGATCTAGTTCCACCCCTCCTCCTTCCCTTTATCCGCCTCTCCATTGCTCGGGCAACCCCTAGCAAAGTGACCGTAAACATGGCATTTCTGGCACTTAAAGGGAAGCTGCTCATCGTCTAGCTTTTGCACATGAGTCCAACTGCCAACATTGATTTTTATTGCCTCCAGAAGGCCCACCTCTAGATCTACCTCAATGCATATTTGAGCACAGTCGTATTGATCCTTGTTATTTTCCTAGTCAATAAATTTACCCAGGGCGTTACCTATGTGCTTCAAAGAATCCCATTTCCAGCAATGCACTGGGAGATTCAGCAACCTAACCCACACATGAATAGCCATTGGTACATCCACTGCTGGGTTGAAATCTGACGTCCACTTATTGAGATACAGGCCCTGAGGTCCCATGAAGTAGGGGCCATTCCGAAATATCAAGTCTTTATCCTCTTTTGAGATGAATTCGAATAGAAAATAGCCTCTCCCCAAGAAATACGAGGTTACATTGTTCTTGATCAACGACGTCCAATTTTTGACAACCCAGTTCACCGTTGTTTTTGGGGAGGGCCAAAGACTCGTGAACTGTCCCACGAGAGTGCGATCTGCCACGGACAAAGCTACCGCGATCGAACCCTCAAGGGGAAGGGATATTTCTAGAATAACATATTTTTCCCAAACTTGGTTGCTTCAGTTTTCTTCTTCTTCGGCAGCATAGCTAGCAACAAGTTGAACGCATCCTCCGCGGACGGACGAGGCGGGGGAGGAGGAACCTAGGGCGAGCCCAGAACCTCCATGGCAGCGTGGAGAAGCGCTAGCTTTGGGCATGTGCGGGCTCACAGGTAGCTGTAGCAATAGCACGGCTCTTGATCAAAATCCCTTCTTCACTTTCATGATTTCCTCATCCCACACCAATTATCAGCCCTAACGTTTTCTTTTGAATTTAATCCCAAACTAGTGTTTTCTACTGCACATGTGGAAATAAAGAAAACAATTTTTTCAATTCCACAAATGACCAAAATAGTTCAATGGGACAACTATCTCAAATCCTTCACAAGGTGATAAGCCCAGTGGAAAAGGGAAGTGTCACCACTATTCCCGAGGCAACAACTTTCCTCATTTTAGTGAAACTCTACCTATGCCCTTTCTCCTAGGCCTATGCATCTGCACAATATCCATATCCAGCTCCCTTGCTGCCATTCGCATCAATACAACCTCCCTACCCATCACCCTATATCTCCTACTGTCATTCTTGTTCCCTATCACTCTCCCCCAACAAATACCCTCGCAAAAAAACTTCAAATATATGGACAATTTACTTGTTTCATTCATTGATTTTAATTTATTTATCACACATATTTAATTGTTATTCTCACAGATCAGTCAAAATTTAATGAACATGTTGGTAGATTTATTGCATATTTTGAAGAATTTAAGACTAGATCCATGCTTCTGATTCACTAATTTGGAAGGTTAAGTGACAGACTTTGGATTCTGGATCAACCAATTATCCTAGATACATGCCCTAGAACTAGCATTCACTAGCTTTGATGTGAGGATTATTGTCGGCGACAATTGTAGCTTTCCTAAACTGTCCAATCAAACCCCTTGGGATTTATTCAAGGGGGAAAAGTGATTGAAAATACTACCTGTCTGAATTTGGATTAGGAGCAGAGAAAAATTCACTTTGAGAGACCATGGATTCTTATAAAAAATCAACAAAGAAGAATTCCCATTGAAGATGATGAAGCCCACAACTAAGAAAAAGTAGTGTTCTGAGTTTTGACATTTACATTAAGGAAAATCCTAGTTTTGATATTTTATAGCTATAAATTGCTAATATCTTTCCATTGAGAAATTATACTTTCAATTATTGCTATCTTTGAATGTATATCTAGCTTAAAGTTGAAAAACAATTTAAATAATTTCTCCAATATGCCTATGATTTACCAACATCACAATGGATCCATAATGACACTCATTCTATGTTTAAGATTCTAAATGATATGCAGTTTCGAAACAAACCTGTGACGCCCATGGGGAAAATTGTTGATGCACTTCACTCACTAGATCTCCCTTTATAACTAGCTGTATAACCTGTCCATTCATAAAAGTTGTTAAAAGTCACCACTTGTTAGCAACACTAAAATTAAGATGGGGAGAGCCATGCCTTAAAATTACCCATTTCGAGAGGTAAAGTATAGTTCATTTAGTTTTGAAAGCATTTTCAAAGTTCAAGTTGCAACTGCATACATAAAATACACTCCTAGTTGGAACTTAGTTTAGATCATATATGATTGTGAATATTCTATTGTATAAGAAAGAATGCACCTAACTCATCCTCCCAGTGCATGTTATCCTAGATGATGCAACATTTCTTCTACTTAAATGTTGTTGATGTACCAATGAAAGGTTCAAATCTCACAGCTCTACTTGCTATAAGTCCCAATAGGGAATCATCTTGAACTATTAGGACCAAAAACATAAGCTCCAAAAGCCTGCAAGCAAAGTCATTAAAGTAGATTATAAGGATTGTTTCCCTTATTGGTAGAGAGAAACATTTAAAAAATGTAAACACGTAATAATTAAACATATTTGAAAAATGAAACTTCCTTCTATGAATCATTACTCTTAACCAACCATATCCTATTCATCATAAACAAAATATCAGAGAAGGAACTAAATCCTAGCAAGAGGATATAATGTCATTGTAAATTATTTATTAAGTACAAAAATCGTAGCCTATATTGCTTTAAGTTTTGATTTTAAAAGTAAATTTTGACAAGATCCTGGTGCATCAGTGTTCAATAATGACTTTGTATTCATATTAGTTCCATATTACCTTGAGTTCTTACATTAGAAGGTAAACATGCAATGCTCAGTGTTCTCATTTTTCTAGTATTTAGAAGACGACCAACATGTGAGAATGAATGGCATACATTACTGAAATGCCTTTTTTATGAGAGTATAGTTGCAATTAGAAGTGTAGCATATGTAACTCAATCCAAGAAGTCTAAAAAAGTTTAAATTCTTCAAAAATAATGCATGTTGGTGAAAAAAGTTCAAATTCAATATGATTCGAAATACATAACAGAAAACTCTAAAACAAAGATAGGTTTAAAGAGGATATAAGTAAAGCAAAAAATCATTCATGAGCCTTACAACACAAACCATCCCTAAGCCTTGAATATATTTTTAACATAATTTTGGGATTAGCTGGACTTATTATTTACTACTATTTGCTATGTTTTTTACTCATCGAAGCCTCATTAAAGCAATATGTTTGCAGTCTGGTGCTTTCATTTGGTTACATATTGATACCAAATGAAAGTTGTAAATTGTACAAACCTATAGGGTTAGGTAAAGTAGACCATTAGGAGGTTGTAGAGCTTGAGTGGGCCTGACAGTAACGAACATGTGTTTCATAAGAGGCCAAAGGATCAAATCCAGAGTGGGGTAGAATATATACACCTCAGTAGACTTTTGCAGTCAAATGACTAGGTGGAGGTGGGTCCCTTGTCCTTGACCTCAAAGAGAAGAAGTAGAATTGATGAAATATAAAGTTCTCTCAAATTTATAGCTTATCACTCATGCAAAACCTACCCAAAATTGATTTCTCAAGTAGTCTAAGGCAAATTTGGAATTTATCTTGAAAATAAGTTCCAAAACCCTTTCACTATAGTCATTGTACAATGATCTATGTTTCCAACTGCCTTTTTGCAGTACCTTTTATATTTCTCATACAGATAACAAGGGCTTGACTAGTCTGACTGATAGCTTGCACAGAGGTACTTCTTTATTTTACACCATTTTAGTTGTCTTTGATCTTGAAATCCTGTGTACTGTCCAAAGATTCCTACAATGCAAGAAAACTATGTCATGGCCTAAATCTGGTATGTATCTCATAGCCGACATCTGCTTTGCCACTGCTGATAAACATTTTATTTTGTTCTGAGCTCAGTTTTTCTTAAGTTTGCAACCTCAAAACTACATCACTTTCATATGATACGCTTTGGTATGGGTGTTGTTGTGAGGTTGCTACAACTGATCCTGGATGTATATTTTTGTCCCATTTAATGAAGTATTAAGGAATATATCAAGGATATTCACTAAGCTTACAATTCAAAATTACCAAGTAACAATCCAACTAAGAAATATTATAAATATAGACACTACCCACATTTTGATAAATCATAACAACCCTCAGAGGTAGAAAGTTCTGAATATGAGAAGCACTTTGGATTTTGGACAGCAAACCTGAATGCACCGGATTGACAAGATAATAATAATTCATATTAAAATGAATAAACACAGACTGTAAAAGTTTTTGGATCATATTTTCAAATGGACAAGATACCCACTCTACAGATATGTTCATTTTAGTTAGAGTACAACATTCTGTTTTCGAACTAAAACACATATTTTGACTAGGGGATCCTTGGCAACATGTTCCACACATATGTTGCAAACATCTCTAACAAAGAAACAGTCCTTGATATCATTTTTTTGGTGCTCTAATGAATTACTTTCTCTCTCCACTTGTAACCATAATTACGATTGCAACAACTGAAAAAAGGTCAAAATTCATGCCTTCGTCTCCTCTGATTGTAGCTTGCAAAATATATTTTGATTAAATGACGTGATCGATGAAATTGCATGCATATGCAAGAAATCAATATTATTTCTACATCCAAGATTTCAATATCAAATTCGATAATCGTTTGAAAAGTCTGGAATATTTCAAAATTAGTTGTTGCAAGTCGTATGCTCAACACTTAGGCAGCTAGGCTATATATCGATATCTTGAGCTTCCCTTTCATTCATCTCTGAAAGGGAATTTAGTTCCCCCTGTATTCAAGAAACTAATTAAAACCATTTAGCTTGAACCTGTATTACAAATTGCCTAAGTATTTTGTTGAAGAGCGGTATTTTATAATACAAAAGTTAGGGACTGCAAGAGGCAGCAAAATCAAATGCATAATGCTAGAAACCATAAAATTTGACACTTCATGAAGATTCAAATGCTTGGAATAAAGGTGAAGCTTACATTATATAAATACTTTCGGTTTCTTTTTGTATGAGCTTGAACTGTCTACATGATTACACAACAATGAATGCCCAAGCCTCATATTCTTCAGTACAAGATGACTGCAAGTGGAATGGAGCCATAAACTGCAAGAATTACTTTTTTTTTTTTTTAATCATCCTATCAAATCCAGCTTTAGCTCTTAGAAGGAATGCAAAGGTATACCTTTAACGTTTATTTTCATATAAACATCAGATCACAAGAGGACAGATAGATAGAAAAATACATAGGCATCATTTTGTTCATGCTGAGATGTTAAATTAGAAATTTAAACTCAGATTATTTTAGAGGAAATAGGGTGAATGGATAGCAAAGGATATATACACCTTAGGAAATACTCTGCAATTAGACTGATGTTGGAGAAATTGTAACCCATAGTTGGGAACTCCCATGTTATATTCAAACTCATACAGAGTCAGAGATAGAGTCAGAGTCAGAGCTTGAACAAAATCCACAGAGCCCAGGAAAGAGCTAGAGTCAGGACCTAAAAAAGAGCCAGAGTTCGATAAAAGGAAATAATTATTTAGAAGTATAAAATAACACCACTTGGGCTTCATATCATGTTATCAGCACAGTAACCCATAAACTATTGTACGAAGAAAATTTTAGGGAATTTTATCTCATTAGGGTTTGTTGGGTACGCTAAAAGGTAGATGGATAGTGGGTGTTGAAGAGAATGTAGTCAAGAGGACGCATCACAGGAATTTGGAGTCAGAACAAAGAGGAAATCTGTTATTATTGCAAGATGTAGAAAAAACAGGGATAAGAGCGAAGCATCAAATATTTGTTGTCCATGCCAGAGCACAAGATGAATTATGATACGATCTGAGAAGGACTAGATCAAGTCATCTTAAACTTCTCTTTCTATATGCAAAGCCCCACGTCCAATTTCATGATATTTTATTAATCACATCGCTCTCTGGTTCATCTAATCCAACCAAAAAATAAATTACACAGCGGATTCTATCACAGCTACTATGTCTGATCATCTATTGCAGCTAGATTATCAGTAAACAGTTTCTTAAATGCTTACCTTCTGAAACCGAGTAATGGCTTCATCATCGTTGCTTGAGTTGAAATCTCCAATGCATTCCCAGTATCGATGGATCCCCTCGATGGATCCCCTCTGTAACTCTTCTCTACTCTGTTGGTAACGTTGTTTTAATATCAAACAGCGGTTTTTCTCTCTTTGAAAAAAATACATAATATTATTTTTGTTAAGTCTTCCCGCCATTCTTCCATGGCATATACCTTCTTAACATTTAAATGAGTGGGAAAATGATATTCAAATGAGTGAAATAATTTAAAGTGAAGGCCAAAATTTTTTATCATAATGTAAAAAAAAATTACTCGAATATAATAAATAATTTTTTTAACTTATTCCAATATTATAAATATTTTATGTTTTTTAAAAGAAAGGTGGAAATTATGTTGAGTTTTTAATCCATTTTTTCTTTTTATTTTTGTATTTTTTTATTGTATGTATTTTATTCTTTTCATTGTATATGACCAATTTAGATTTATTTTAACTTCTGATTTACCAAAATCTAGATCCATTTTAACTTCGGATTTACCAAATTCCCAAAGGGATCAAATATCTTTTCACTCTAAAAGAGGTTCACATCTCAATAGAGTTGATTCCTCTCTCTCACTTGGACGTAGATCTAGAGTTAAGATAGATCTAGATTGATTAAATTATTAATTATAATTATTGATTTTACGTTTTTAAATTTTTGTATTGTTATTTTATTTTGACGGAGTTAAAATGTTAAAGTTGACATTACAACATCTCTACCATGGCAAAGGAATTCAACACTGGAGAAACCCTAGAGGCCCACAGAAAAATTGCAGGTGAAGAAAGGGTCGTGGAGTTTCAAACTAGAGAAGGGCATAGTTTTGACGAAGACTAAACGAGCTCTGGATAATGTCAAGCTCTGATATCCTTGTCAAAACACAAATTAAGATTAAATTGTAATCATGACTTTTTTATCCACGTAATATATAGTTTTGAAGTACAGAGATGGCCACCATGATAAACCCTTTAAAGACACAAAACCATGCGTCAAATATTCTTTCCAGATGAGATGTCGATTTCTTACTATTGGACCACATGGAGGAGGAGGAGTTAGTGGAATATGAACTGAAGGGGGGGAGGGCGGGGGGTTCAAAAAAATTAAGCTGGTCCCGAGGATTTTATACATTCACATTTGGAAGTCATGTTATAAGGTTAGTATATTGTGATTTCTAGGCCTATCAGGTCTTTAGAAAGAAAATTGAAGAATTCAATAGGATACCATCTTGAAATTCGGAGGCCCTAACCCTTGCTCCGGCCACACACTATTCGGGTCATTTAGTTTTGGTCAACCTAGGGCCGAAGGAAGTTTTCCAGGGGCTGGAGAACTCTTCTTGGGGTTCTTTGGCTCTGAGTTTAGTTTCCCTACCATCCTAGACATCAAAGGAACACATACAATGTGCTATGACTTCCTTAGGGTTTTCATAATTTTTTGAACACATTGGGGATTATTCGCTCTCATAAGCCTCTCTAATTTGTTTTATTGTCTGTCCTTAATCTCATGAAGTATCATTGGCCTTGCTCTCCTTGGGTGAACTAGTGAAGGAGATCCTTGCCTTTGCAACAGAGGAAGGTTGAACTAACGTCGTGAATGGTGCTATGATTTTTGAGGATAAACACTCTTGTGAATAAAAAGGAATTGTGATTCAGAAGGAATTTTAGAAAGCAAGGAAGAGGAAAAGAAATTGTAGTGTCAATAATAAGAGCAAATTCCTCCTTTCTCTGTTGTTGGGAGTCGACGTCGCCAATCAGGAGATTGAGGAAATTTCCCAAAAATCTCTAGTGGGGTGAGTAAGGGGTCAAAAATTCAAGTCCTCAACCCTAAAAGCATGGGTGGACAAGGAAACCTCGCCCATTGTTAAATGTCCTCCAAAGGTTTCACTACTAGCCCAAGGTTGGATTTATTTGTGCTTCAAAGATGCGGTTGACACCCAAAAGGTACATTATATGGTTTGGAAAATTGATTCATCTCCTATCATTTTTATTTTTTGGATGCTCCTCTTTGATGCAAACTAGGAGAGGCTACATATGTCCCCATTAATATAGGTTCATCTTCCAGGTCTCCCTCCTAACTATTGGGATACCATAATTTTCAAAGATAGAGGTAACTCAATGGGATCCTATCTCGGCCATGAATTTATCTCGACCATGAATTTGCATATTTGGAGATGGGGATTAAGACATACTCTCGCATTTTCGCTAATATGGACCTTAGGGAAGTGCTTCTAGAAGACATGGATTTCAAGATTGGGGTGGAGTGTATTTAGATACTTGATTATGAAGGAATTTCTTTCATGTGTAGGCATTGCCATAGGTTTCGCACCTAGCTAAAAACTATGAGATTCCCTTTTCTGCGAAGGACCATATATATCCAAAGGCAAGGACTCGATGCAAGGACATATTGGGTCAAAAAAGGGTTATGGATTGGAGGTTTTGGCTGCCAAGGAAAATAAAGTTCTAATAGATATTTAAACTTTCCTTTCAATATCTGTGATGAGAGTTGGGTCAGGCACTCACTATTTCAAAATCATTTGTCATAAATTAAATTTCACCTTGCCATCTCCCCCACAAAGCCTTGCATCACACCAAGCATATTGTGCACACTTGAACAACCAATATGTTGGCTAGATCAATGTAAAATAAATACCATGACCTGGAAACTTGTGCTTCTCTCCTTTATCCTCAATCACAACATTAGGGCCCTTAAAAAATCAAGACGAGTAAATACCTCCCCACCCATCTATCATCCATTATCTATTGTTTGACTTTGTTGTTGTCTTTGGAATTTCAGGATGTTCCAGGAATTTATAACAATTTGGATAAGTAATTGTTTGATCTCGATGTTGTTCTTAAGTTTTCAGAATATTCGCTAAATCTACCATTGAAATGAGTTCAACAACTTTAGGTTGGCCAGGAATTGTAACTTCTTCCACCAAATTGTAAATGGATTAATTTTATAGAATTCATGATTTAAGGGTGGAAACTAAACCTCTTTATCATTTGTAGAAAATATATCATTAGTGACCTTAATTTGTCCCACATATTATCTGATAAACACCAAAGGGCGAAAGCAGAGAGATTGGTGTTATAATGATCTCTTCATGCACATGGAGGGGTCCCTAGTCAAGTTGGTCCCAAAATGTTTGTAGCAGTACTATCTATATCCTATCAATCCATTGTAGCCTCACGCTCTCTGTAGTTTTATATATACACATCCAAATCAACATGTTACATAGATGGATGTATTGTGTGAAGTTTACCATCAACTCAAATTGAAATTGCTCATCATCAATCTGTGATGGGCCACATAATATTGATATGGTCGGTTTGTAGCTAAGATTATAGGGCATGAGAGCTTGCACTGGATTGGATACCTAGATTCCCAAATAATTCTAATCCTCTATTGGTAGAAAACCGTAATGTTTGTTTGTAACCTCAATTCCATTGTGCCATCAATCATTTGTTTGAAGGCCTAAATTTATGCAGGGTTGAAAAACAAATCAATTAAGCTGCGAAATTGTGTTTTGAATTTGCAAATCGTTAGAAAGATTAATGCATTATCCAAAACAAACTTGTTTAAAACTAATTGACACTTCCTCTGAAGATGATCAAGTTTTAATGGATAAGAGAACTGAAATTCAATGGCTCTAGCAAGCACCGTGGGTAATCACAATGCTACTTCCCCATTGGCACAATTCTTAGATTTTTCAGACACCATCGACGACACACCTCTTTATATATTTGTGAGACAGTTGATTTGTTTGTTGCGAAAGTAGGGAATTGAGTGGAGGCCCATATGGGGATTTTGTCTTTGGATTTTATAAATAAATACAAGGAAAGTTCCATATCAATCATTATCCTCTTCTAATCCCTTTAGGAACCCCTTTGTCTCTAAATGTTACACTTCGGTATCAAAATTGTAATTTTCCATTTATGGAGTGGCATAATTAAAAATTACTAACATAAATGACTAATTCATATACTTGTTGTACTTTTTATTTGGTCATATTTTTATTCTTGGACTATAATACTCATTTACATTAATCATTATTAATTTTGTCACTTATTATCTAGTCATATATTTTAATCCTCACTAAATTAGTCATTTAAGTTAGTCATTTATTATTTAGTCATATATTTTATCCCTAGATTAAATTAGTCATTTAAGTTAGTCGTTTTGAGTTTAGTCACTTATTATCTAGTCATATATTTTATTCCAAGACTAAATTAGTCACTTAAGTTAGTCATTTTTAGTTCGGTCACTTTAAATTGCTCAAATTTAGTAGTAATTCACTTGAAATAATTGCGGTGACTAACATTTTTAGTCACCTGGTCATTAATTTCATCATTTTTTACTAGTACCTAAGTACATCTTGCAAAGTGCGAATAGATGGGCTAATGTCGAGCCACTTGCAAGATCTGACGATCAAGGGACATTGATGTATTCCCATGATTTTCAATGAGAGAACTTGTCATTAATGCATACAAGCCTCAAGGTACTATTAAGGACTCTAGCCTTGGACCTAGATAATGTGCTGATGTCGATAGGCCAAGACTTGTTAGAAGGTAGGCCTTAAGGA